>JAQJVL010004655.1:0-42557 GCA_035578905.1 Stictocephala bisonia
TTTGGGGGGCCCCGTGTCGTTTGCCACCTTATTACATTGCTGCCAACCGTTATTTCGTACCAGGATCAAAACCTCAAGATGTCAACATCATTTCTCTCCACCCTATTAACAATATTGAGGGAGCCGTGTCATATGCAACCTTGTAAGGATTGCAGCAATCTCCAATTTCCACCAGGATCAAATACTCAAGATGTCAACTTAATTTCTCTCTATTTTATTTCCAACTGCAACAGTTCTCCAATATTGAGGGAGCCGTGTTATATGCAACCTTGTAAGGGTTGCAGCAATCTCCAACTTCCACCAGGATCAAATACTCAAGATGTCAACTTAATTTCTCTCTATTTTATTTCCAACTGCAACAGTTCTCCAATATTGAGGGAGCCGTGTTAAATGCAACCTTGTAAGGGTTGCAGCAATCTCCAATTTCCACCAGGATCAAATACTCAAGATGTCAACTTAATTTCTCTCTATTTTATTTCCAACTGCAACAGTTCTCCAATATTGAGGGAGCCGTGTTATATGCAACCTTATAAGGGTTGTAGCAATCTCCAATTTCCACTAGGATCAAATACTCAAGATGTCAACTTAATTTCTCTCTATTTTATTTCCAACTACAACAGTTCTCCAATATTGAGGGAGCCGTGTTATATGCAACCTTGTAAGGGTTGCAGCAATCTCCAATTTCCACCAGGATCCAATACTCAAGATGTCAACTGCCACTTTATTACATTTCAAACATCAGTTATTTCCCACTTGGATAAAAACCTCAAGATGTCAACTTCATTTTTCTCCACCTATTAACAGTTTTCTTGCAATATTACATTATATTTTTCTGAAGGATGACTTTTATAATTGAGAACGATATTACATTTCATGGACGAATTTTGGTAATAAAGAAGTTAGGTTTCTGCGATATTTTAAGATATAAAAATGTACCAAGTATAGTTAATTTAACTTTCGATAAAATTATAAAATGTTAACATATTGATTTTGCCTTTAGTTGAATAAGTGCAGTATACTAATTTATACACACAAAGAATTATTAATAATTAAATTTAATCAACTAATATTTTTATTTATTGAGGATGTGAGGAAGATAAAGGATATCCTGAATAAATTTTTATTCCAAGCATATGACGTATAATCTAATGTAAAAACAGCATTTACTTTCCAAAACTACGGATCAAGAGAAAAGATATTCCAGTTATTCAAGCCCTTTTTTGCAAGTTTTCTATATATATATATATATCATATGTCGGTGATATATATATATATATATATATATATATATATATATATATATATATATATATATATCACCGACACAACGATTAATTCATGCAATATTTTGCTCGTTACTATCTTATATAATAGGAATTATTTTATGGTTTCAAGTATTGATATCATATTAAATGAAATCTGATATTAATTTATGTCAAAGTTCGATTTTTTTAAAATTATCATTGTTTTAACCACTTGAATATCCGCACCATGAAAATATGATTAGTTTTATTTGATAATATTTCAATATCATCTGTCCCTTATCTGGTTCAAAAGATATTAGCAGACATATAATAATAACTGACATAGATTAATGTCAAAACTTTTTTTTATCATAATATCAAAGTTATTTCCATATAAATCCGTCTTGTACGAAACGGTAGAGGATGTATGGAAACCAATCAGAGTAAAGATGTGTCACGTCATACTTCTATAGTATTGCGATCGTTTTTGTCTCATCTTTTAACAATATTTTGTCTGTAGCACAAACCACTCAGTCAGATTAGAACAAGAGATTAAAGGAGGAAATCTTATTCCACCCTAAAATTAATCTTTAATCGGAAAAGGTTACCTCCTAGCTATAAGTACCATAAATCTCTATTCTATATAGCATATAGTTTTCACAATCTAAATGCTAAATACCTATAGAGTTATAGATATCTTATTTTTAATAGATCATTATGTATTATAAAAATCTATATCTGTATTGTCTATAAATATGTACAAACTCCTGTACCACTTATGCTACAATTTAACTTTAATGGAAAAAAATATATTTTTTACGATCTTTACTTAAACGCATATACGACCAGTAATGGAACATACATTAAAAGGTTAACAAAACGTCGTATAAAACACTATTATACGAGCTATTCACCTTGATTTACGACGTCTTGATCCATAAAAGCCTTTGACTGTGGATTAACTGCCAATTTATGTTTCCCACAAAAGATAAAAGACTACTAGATGTGTGGTAATTTGATTTTCTACTTGACCAGATCACAAAACATCTTTTACTCTTCTAAGATTATAGTATTACTTTTTATTATATAAAGGATAGATCTAGCGTCCTCTACAGATTTTTTACAACCTAGATAACCAGGTAATAGGCAAACAATTTACAAACAAAACCAAATTAAAGTAGCGATACGCTATCAGGAATATTATTTGAATAATAATTATTGCTCTATCGTTTTGGGACTGGACAACTCATTGAAGCTATATCTGAGGGCGTAGGTTCATAAGTCATTTACCAATACAATTCTAGAAATATTTATACTTTCTAGAAGAGACGAATTGTTTTAATTTAAAATTTGCTTACATCTGTCAATTTAAATAGTTCCCTATTATTGTTATATGTTGTATTTATTCACCAAAATGTGTTTAGGTTTTCCACATATCATAAGTACAATAAATTACTGTAGTAATCTTATATCACAGGAGGTTATAGTTTTAAGTTTCCTATACTATAACCTTAAAAATGTAATATTTATACAGATAGGCATATTAGATGTTTCTCGACATTAGTTAATTTCGTATTAGAAGTTTCTCAACATCAGTTACTTTTGTATTAGATATTTCTCGACATTAGTTACTTTCGTATTAGATGTTTCTCAGCATTAGTTACTGTCGTATTAGATGTTTCTCGACATTAGTTACTTTCGTATTATATGTTTCTCGACATTAGTTACTTTAGTATTAGATGTTTCTCAGCATTAGTTACTGTCGTATTAGATGTTTCTCGACATTAGTTACTTTCGTATTATATGTTTCTCGACATTAGTTACTTTCGTATTAGATGTTTCTCAGCATTAGTTATTTTCGTATTAGATGTTTCTTGACATTAGTTACTTTCGTATTAGATGTTTCTTAGCATTATTTACATTCACATTAGATGTTTCTCGACATTAGTTACTTTCATATTAGATGTTTCTTGACATTAGTTATATTCGTATTAGATGTTTCCCAGCATTAATTACTTTCGCATTAGATGTTTCTCGACATTAGTTACTTTCGTATTAGATGTTTCTCGACATTAGTTACTTTTGTATTAAATACTTCTTGACATTAGTTACTTTCATATTAGATGTTTCTTGACATTAGTTACTTTTGTATTAGATAAATATGCAGATTATATGAAAATATCTACTATTGAATATTACTAATATTTTTCTCCATATCACACTGATTCAATAAGGTCAGCAACAGTAATATGTTTGTTCGTGATGTACTTGTAATGTTAGTAATATTTATATTTTAGTGATTTCTCAAATATATTAATAGCAGGTTATAGCATAAACTAAGATACACAATTTGATCGAATGAGAAAAAATAACATTTGTTGAAAACTATAACATTTGATAATGTTATACCTAAAATTAGGTTTATTAACATAACATTTAATAAAATTTACAACAAATAATAATAATAATACAAATAATAACACTTAGTTTAATCTAAATATTATAATTATTTTTATGGTTGTATAGCCGTGTCTCAAGTCAGAATAAAGGAGTTTGGATACTAACTAATTTTACTGTAAAAATAATTTTTTTTTGCATTCTCACTAATATTAATATATCAAGAGTAGCAAGGGATAATATGTCGTGTGTATGTTGCTCTGCCAAGATTGCTCTAGAAGACAGCCAGCAGGCAGCACCAGCGAAAAATCGTATTTGGAATACAAAAATATTAATATTAGTTCGGCTCTCATATTAGTTACTCTGAGTATCAGTTACTCTGAGTATTAGTTATTTTTCTGAATCTAATACAAAAAAGCTAATACTAATATATTCAGCCATCCTTACAAGTTGTTGAATGTTGCTGACTGCCTCGAAATACTTCACCCGATGACCTATTGTACCTTTCCTAATACCATCAGGCAAGCAATACCATTAAACTACCTACCACAGCACTATACCTAAATTGCAGAGAGCTGGTAAAACCCATGTCCTGCCCTGGTATTGATTTATCTTGCAGTATTCAAAAAGAGTAGCTACAATGTTATGATCTTTTAGTTTTTTTTTTTTTTTTTTTTTTTTTTTTTTTTTTTTTTTTTTGTATTTACCATACCTAGTATTTGTTTTATGAACACAAACCGTTATGTTACTGTTGCGCGTATGTTTTGTTTGTAATTATATTACAATATATGCTATGTATTGATTTTTTTTGTTATTTAAAGTTAAATATTGTTTAAACTGATTCGTATTAAGTTACCTGGGTATTGTTTTTTTTCATTTCTTTTACAATCATATTGCTCTAAAGGTAAAACCGCATATTATCTTATTGGACACCGATTTGTTATCAGATTTTCTTAGTAATATTTCACGTGTAAAGTGTATTGTCATCATAAAATAAATAAAGAATAGGTAAAAAAGTTATTATAAATGAAAAGTACTCCATAAAGCGAAAGAAAGCAAAGCTTTAAAAATTCATAATGGTAGACAAAAAGATTCTTCAGCCATCATTTTTATCCGAGAATATTTTCTTGTGAAGAACCTGTGTTAAATGAAAATGAGGATTGTTCTTGTTTTTACTTTTTCGTTTTGTTTTACAAACCGACCGATTTCTAAACCTCCCTTCTCTGTTCTCAATAATAACTACCCCTTGAAATGAAGTCAAGATGTTAATACGTTAACAACTCATACATGGTAAAGACACTAAAACTATCTAACTTTGGTAGTTAAACTATCAATATTTGAATTACTACATGGACTTAAACAATAATCATAAATATATTTATAAATATGTCGTACATGGAAAACTAACTAAATTACTTTGTATCTAGCTTATATCTATTCTATTAATTTCTAAGAGATATAACAACAATTAATAGATTTATTATAAGATTTAGGTCAGTTTTAAAACCTTCTATATACACCCTCAATATCTATTATAATAATCCAAAGGTACATCACTATGTCGCCATAAAATATTTTACAATTAATACGTATTTTTTATTAGATTGAAATAAATCTTCATAACTTATCCTATCCAACAAATACCGTAACTTTCATCGTAAAATTAGAAACATAACGTATTACCGAATTTCAAATTTATTTGCAGTGAGAAAAACAACTTTAGTTAAATCCAAAATTTACATTATTATATAATATAATAACCCACGTGAAATCTTGAGGCCTGAGCTGTTACTGGGATAAGTCCACGTATTACAGTTTGTCCGTGTCCACATGTGACATTATCCGCATTACTTTAACATCCCTTTGATCTACAAATCTGTAACTAAGTAATGTTATTTTATGGTTCATGACCATCATATCACTCACATAAAATTTTAAGACGTGTAAAACCTATTTTTATTTTAAAAGATCACTAAATACACTATACTAAAAGTTATTGAAGGTTTTATAGGTATATTAAAATAATAAAATATATTCGTCTGATTTTCTGCATTCATTTAGGCCTACCTGTACTGAGACCTTGTTAAGGTTTATAGTGTTGAATTAATGGGCAGTACATTACAAGAACGACTTAAACTACGCCATTACCCAAGCCATTCACCTTGATTAAACACCTCAGTGTCTTTAATAGTGATCACCCCAGCATTTACCGATGAATGATTAGCAAATTGCTTCCCTCTCCTCCCCCTGTAGTTTACCTATGTACTTGACGGGTGTCATTTGTTATGCGAGTTATTGATGTCATTACTATTTATGGTTGTACCTCGTTATATGTAGGAGTTCGGGTGTTGTTCATAATTTTATAGTTAAGTTAGCTATAGTTATGAGATTACTTGAATCAAATTATTGTATCTAGTATTATTTCTACAATTATAATTATTATATCATGTAATGAGATTCCTGGCCAAGCTTTGATGTGGCTTAGTCAAGAACTAAGGTTGATTGTTTACTTGATTTTATCTCAAATAAAGTAACTTACAGTTGTATTCATAAATAAACAACCATCTAAACACAGAAACAAACTTACAGGATATGATTTGAATATAATATGCACAGAATTAAGCTAGTTTGGGACCAGCATCTTTTCAGAACTAATATCGGGAAATGGTTGAAATCCATGATGCTGTTTACAATTTCAGGAAATAAATATATAAATTCACTCTTCTATACGAATGCAATGTTATGTTAAAATGGCATTCAACTTTAATTCACTATCATTAATTCAGTGATCATTTAATGTCAAGGATTCCCATTTACTACTTTTGAGTTTAATGTACACAATCATATGAAGGTCCGATTGTTGCTAATATAGATAGTAAACTTTACCGGAAATGTTGACGAAGTCTTCAGTAGGCAATCCTGTACTGAAATACGTAACTAATAAACATTCGATTGTTTACAATCAATTGAATCTGAATCACTAATGTTACTTAAAGTGAGAAAGAAACAAATAATGTCCTACTGTTAAGATTAACTTTAAAAATTGTGCTTTTTCATCCTTAATAACAGGTCTGCTGCTACATATGTTAGTTTAAAGAATGAAGGATGTAATTATAAAAAAAAAAATTAACATGAGAAGTGGCTGTGCATATACGCAGGTAAATGTTTTCCGTACGATCTTTATAATAAGTAAACTTTTAGTCAAGGTCACTCGACGTGAAGTTTTTTAGTGCGTTTTGATTACGTGCAACTCATTTCATATGTTGTAATAATCGCAGAACGAATACGCCGAGAGTCTCAAGTCAAAAACTGATTCTCGTCAGTTTTATGTTTGTAATATTTGAATAAAGGACCACCGATCCTAAGTGGGGGTCAAAGAAATCATATCTATAGAATGTAATTGAGAAATGTAGGTTGGCTTGCTACAAGCAATTATCTTAGTCTACTGTCCACAGTAATTTTTAATGCAATAAATAATTATCTTTAAACTAATTAATTTTAATTATGTAGGTGGGATTTAAATGTATTTCAAACTATTGTCTTTTGCTTTAAATTTTTTCCATATTTTGAAGGAACCTCAACACAGGCTCTGCCTAATGAGGCCCTATATTTTTGAAAATCTCTATATTAGTTTAAAACATATTTTATCCGTGCAATAATTTTTATAAAAGTATTAAGTATATAATATAATGTAACAGTAATTTATTTTATTGTGTACTGTGATTACATTTTGCTGTTGTAAATATTAATATTCCTAAACATATATTATGTATATACATATTTGTACAATCTTGTATCTTTCAAAAAATAAAGCATATTTTATTATAATGTAAAAAAAAAAAAAAAATACTATCATGGTTTATATAATCTGATTAAAACATATGTATACAATATTAAACATTAACATTTGAGACTGACAAATTGTGTAACATTGTCAATAACTTGCAGTAACATTATTGCAAAGTATATACTTAAATAATATGGATGACTGTTTAATAATTTAAGGCGGTATAAATGATGTTGTCTTATATTAAACTAGCATGTATTTTTCTAACATAAGATTATAATTTTATATTAAATTTGTTTAGAAATAAATCCTTGTTTATTTTAAATAAATCTTTACTCACTCATTTATTGTAAATACAAATGTTTGAACAAATATGTTAAATTGTAACAGTATTAAATTATTTGTTAAATTTAGATTCCTTGCATAAACTTAAAAAAAATCTCATAATAAATTTTCAGATGACCAGAATATACAACTTCGGATATAGGCTAAGTAAGGTTTATTTTACCTAATTTAAACTATACTTCTCTAATTAATATACACTCGTTATAGATAAAATATATATATATATATATATACCACTATTAATGACTTTTTCAATTAAATGTAACTGAACGACAGTTTCGTCAGGCAAACGAGTATGAAGTTAAATTACGCAAAGAATTAGGGTGAGTATAGAAACTCGCTTGTCACACATAGATCGCATGGTCAATATAGTTGGAACATGGTCTTGTTGGTCTTGGAGGGCAAAGATATTACAATATATCGTAGCCAACAAAGTAATATTACAATATCACCTTGTTTGGGCAAGCTGGTGGCCGAGCGGTCTAAGGCGTCAAGACTTTGAGATTGGGTTAGAGATAGCGCTGGTTCAAATCCGGCCTAGACTGAAAGATTTATCAGTAATATTCACCTTCTACTGTACTGGTTCTCCCTCCTACTCTGTCTGAATAAGTTCTTCATACAGATATTTAGTATATGAGGAATGGGCAGAATAAGGTTAAGAAGGAGGATTGGCCTCTCCTTAAGAAAAAAAAATAAATAAATAAATCTGAATGGTGCTCATATATCAAAAGGCTGTTTTACTCTTTTTTATGTTTTATTAAAGAGAATAAAAAAAAATATCAACCGTATTTAAAGTAAAATTTTGTTGTAATTTAATATATACACCAATAGTAACCTGAACTGTGTCTTTCTGTTGATAGGCGTAAAATAAATAACTAATATACTGTTTATATCTGTTGTTGTACGAACACTCATTACTAATGATAAATAGGCCTAAACATAATACAAAACATTTAGTAAATTGGTGCTACTGCCTAACGTTTCGTATATTTGTTATGTGAGGTCTTAAAGAATTTGTAGATATTCAATAGTCAACGTTTGACGATGGTAGAATTGATGTCTTATTATAGATTGGAATCGGAGCGGAAATGGATAAAATTGCTGTAACTGCAATTCCGAAAATGATATTTTTCGTACTATATACTTTATCACTGCTCAACTACCAAATATTTAGTATTAAAAATTGTAAACAGAAATTTCGAGTTTAATGCGTTAGGTTTTTACGTGTTGTGGATTTCAGAATATATTGGTTAAAGGAAAAAGAAAAGCTATTGCAAATGGATATAAGGCATCAATCATTGATGAAGTTGGAAGTAGAATAAAAAAGAAAATAGTAAATAAAATTCAAGACAATAAACGAACTACACTTAAAAAATAAAAATCCGATAAAGAACAAAATAAGTATGTATCCCTCCATTACAATGGACTGTTTACACAAAGAGTTGGTAATAAATTTAATAAATTTAATTTATCAGTAGCTTTTAAGACTTGTAATACTATGTCCAACATTTTACACCCGAATATTGAAAGTAAAGATAAATTCAAAAATATAATAATATTAACTACAATGATTGTAATATGTTTTACATATGCCAGACTATACATTTAAGCAAAATATATAAAAACCATGTCTCTGCTTTTAAAAACAAGAAACCTGAAAGATATAATGTAGCTGAAGACCATCTGAACTGTAGCTACAGTTTGAATAAAATAGATGAAAATTTAGAAATTCTAAAAGTTTGTAAGAAGGGTGGTACTATGAATGGTTGGGAAGAGTTAATAATTTTTATAGAAAAATGTAAGGATCATGTTAAATTAATGAATGAAAAGATTAATTTTGATTCCGAAATAGTTTTTACTAATATATTTTTAGCGACTAAAAGTACAGAAGTAACAGCCAATAGGGATTAACCAATAATATCACAGCATCTGCCATTTTGACGATTCCAGTCAATAGGGTCACGAGATCATAGGCCTATAAATTGAGTTGCTGAACACCATTTTCCATTCTTTCGTGAATTCCTATGGTCTGAGGAAGATGAGCGGGGTTCACAAAAATCTTTCACCATAATATTTGTGCAATTTGTACCTATATTGTAATATATTTGTGCATTTTGTGCTTATATTGAAATAAATGTTGTGTTGTTTGACGTTTTAGTTGTACTGCATATGTATGAACACGTATTATGCTAATTAAAAAACTATTAACAAAACACATAACCTAAATCAACTTTAAGGGGTTGTAGCTAAAGATTTGAGGAGGTGTCTTGCCACGCAGTTGGCCTGCTTTCGATTACTGTGGGCATGAATCAATGAACGTTTTACCTCTGAACCGTTTCTGTTGTTTTGTAGTAACAGCTGTTTAAGTCAATGACGTTAATTCATAGTTCCAAACACTTCCAAACAAAGATAGTCACGTTTAACCAGTTTATAATACATTCTTACTCGTCAGCAACTATGTAATAAGCAACAAAAATATCACAAATATATTTTTGAAGATCAATAAAAGTAAAAATATTAACATTTATGTGATATAGGAGTAGTATAATATGGGGTGTCTGACACAAAGTGACGTCACGTCAGACCGCTACCGGGACAGGGTCAAAGGTCACCGCCTATCTGTTATCAGCCACGTGTTGACCTTGAGGTCAAGTTTACTATTGTTTACTACTGATAATTAGCAAGGTCGTTGACCTTTCATTGATAATCACCACGTGGTGACCTTGAATGTCAAGTTTACTACGAGCACGTGGACCCCCCGCGACGTTGTCCTAGGTCAGTGTTGTTTTGGTGTGACGTCACGCAGTTTTCGCGCTCTTTCGTCTGCTAGTAGTATCAGCTGATGTGGTGCCATATGTGAAAGATGCACAAAAAAAATCTGTTTTTCTTAAAATGTACTAACTGTGTTTTTTCCACAACAGTGTTACCAACTCACACGATTAATTGTAGAAAAATATATGTCAGTGCTGCCAACTCACACGATTTCTTACATTATACTATAATAAATACTGTATACGATTATTAAAAATTATTTCTATATATTAAATATAAACGCGACGTCGGGTGTTACAGTAATATTAATTTAAATTCGTAATCCTTTTTTGTACGTTTAAACTATAATGAATACGATTATTAAAAAAATACAAACGCGTTAATAAATACGTTAAAATATGTTCGTTAAGTATTAGGAGAACAGAACTTGGCAAGATCTCTGAACTCGGCCGTTGATATCATGAGCGCGCTATCATATTGCTTGACCCTAGTGTCAGGCGGCGCGCGCTTTATCAGCCCGCTTTTCTTGGCAACAATTACGGTTTCTCTTCACTTCTGCTAGCCTAATACTCTATTTATTTTAAAACCTCTAAAATCGTTCACCTGAGCTAAACAAGGTATAATATGTTTAAATAAAATTAATTGAAGGATTGTTCTTAACCAGTCAACGTCTTTTTTTTTCCCTGATTTAATCCTATAAAGAATATTTAAATTATAGTTCATACATATAGTAAATGATATTCATATAATAATTAATATTTATATTTTCGAAAACTCTATGAAAAAAGACGTGCTTTAATTAAAGTGTATTTTTTCTTGTTACACAGTATTAATTTGAATAATATTTTGTATTATATATAGTATTAATTTGTTCTGACCGTTTAACAAAATGAACCAGATGATATTCATATAATAATTAATATTTATACTTTCGAAAACTCTATGAAAAAAGACGTGCTTTAATTAAAGTGTAATTTTTCTTGTTACACATTATTAATTTGAATAATATTTTGTATTTTATATAGTATTAATTTGTTCTGACCGTTTAAAAAATGAACCAGAGGGTTTTTTCTTCATTCGCGTTGTACTATAATAAATCCGTGTACTATAATAAGTGCATCGATTCATCAGTATGGTCAACCGATATTTATTCTTTGTCACGTTATGATATAATTGTTGTTATTGTGCTAGCCTGATACTTTGTTTTTCATTGCATGTTGTTCGTATTCCATATTTAAGTGGTTTTTTCCATATATTTAGTAGATGTATAAAAAATAAATAGCATATTATATTTTATTTAATATTTAATTTAATATTTACAAATCGTAAGGTAATATACTATTCTATAATTTTTTAATGACATAAGTAATACAATATTTAAATTCTGTTATGGAATAAGTTATAGTAATATTTAATTAATTATTTAAAAATCGTAAGGAGAAGTTGTATTGCAGATATTTTTAAAGTAATAAGTCGCACAATATTTAAATGTCATTTAGGAATAAAGTATAATAATGTAAATTATTAAATACTGAAAACTCTATAAAAAATACTGTCCTTTTTAAAAACCAACTGATGTATTTGTATGGTATGAAATTGTCCAAGTCCAATTTTGCAATGTTTCATCGTGTGTACTTGTGGTAGTAAGACAGATATAAAAAGTCATATAATTCAATAAAAATCTGCAAAGAGTGGAAACTTCATCTGTACATACATGTATCTCAACAACAACCAAAGTTTAATCGATTGGTAAATATTTGTAAGAATGTTTATTTTTAATATGTACTCTATATGTAGTAGTAAGACAGATGATATAAGAATTTATATAATTTAATAAAAATCTGCAAAGAGTGGAAACTTCATCTGTACATACATATATCTCAACAACAACCAAAGTTTAATCGATTGGTAAATATTTGTAAGAATGTTTATTTTTAATATATACTCTATATGTGGTAGTAAGACAGATGATATAAAAATTCATATAATTTAATACAAATCTACAAAGAGATGAAACTTCATTAGTAGACCTATCTGTACATGCATTTTCCTCAACAACAACCAAAGTTTAGGTGACCTGACGAATATTTTTTTCTTTAATCAATTGGTAAATATTTGTAAGAATGTTTATTTTTAATATATACTCTATATGTGGTAGTGAGGCAGATATAAAAATTCATATAATTTAATACAAATCTACAAAGAGATGAAACTTCATTAGTAGACCTATCTGTACATGCATTTTCCTCAACAACAACCAAAGTTTCTAGTTGGCTCTGGTAACCTAAATGGTGACATTTTTTCTTTCATAAATGGTTCAATAATACTGTATTTACAGTATTTATTCAAATAATAATTTATATTTAATATAGTAATAATTTGTTATGACCATTTAATATTCAAACCAGATGCGCCTTCTGCTAAAGGATAGATGTGTCTGAAATGTGTTAGTAAATTTGATATTTAGTTGATATTGGTAATGATTTAAATTATGAGTCAAGTAGTTCAATTATTATTCCCTCACACGTAAGTTAAAACAATCGAATTATATTGAATTGCGAGCCATATTTAGACTCTATATAATATTACAATAGGTAACATTCGCTTTAAGATATCGAATAAAGTCCCTCTATTTACAAACTATCCCATTATTTTAACCTAATAACATAAATAATTACTTTATAGATGTAAATTGCTGTTATTTATTATAAATTTACTACAAGACTTCAATAAGTTATATTCTACTTATGACAAGGGTATCAAAATAAAATTTGATACACATTTCATTTCAGACTTGTTAAACAAAACGTTATTCATCATTTGCATACTTAAGTCCTTTTGTTGAGAAGGTTTTTTTATGTGAGTGTATAAATATAGAATTGAAAAATAATAGTTTATTTTCTCTAATATATTACAATAGGCTATAGATGTGAAGTTCTCTATACATTTCATTTCAGATTTCCATTAGGATCTTACGCACAAGAGCCTTAAGTAAAATTTTAATCTAATATGTTAAACACATTTTAGCTTGCAGTTCTGTAAATATTAAATGGATAAAAATGTTTAATTTCTCCAAGAAAGGATCTTCATACATGTCTAAACTATTATAATATACCACGATTAAATATAAATGGTACTTTAAGTTAAAAATATGTTTTTTCCTACTTTGTAAAGATAATGAATTGAATAATACTTTCTCTTATTAATGAATTGAGTAAATAAAACAACAATGAATCCATTAATAACTGTATAGTGTATTAAATGTCGTATATTATGTTGATAATTTATATTAATACGAGCCTTTTCTTATAATTTCAACATAAATATTACAAACACGTATTGAAAAAAACCGAACTTTCAAATAACTTTAAAAAACTTGTGACTGATTCAACACGAATAATTTATTTTAGCAAGGTCAAAATAACTTCATTATGATAGATTTCGGTATTTTTTAAAAATAAGATATATTAAACGTTTATCGCAATTAAAAGTTATACATTGTTACTGATTTACTCATTAAATAAAAACTAAACTCATTGGCTCAATTTGAACGGAAAAAAACAATATAAAAATGGAATATAATACAATATAGATACATATGCCCTATGTTTAAGATGAAACGTTTCTTGTATATGAAAAATCTATCCAAGTTCAATTTTGTCAGTGTCCGTATGTTGTGCAAGGGAGAGAACTAAGTATCAGGCTTGTCAATTAGTTGAAAATCAGGCCAATAATACGTGTTTTTTATCCAACGTAAAGCTCTATGTTACCTTAGTTTTACTGGTTGCTAGACTTTTTATAATACAGTCAATCAGCCTACTTATGTAATCATTCATATTCACCTTAGAATACGTTCAATCTTGTGTTGCCTTCTCATATCTAAGAATAATACTTTATATTGTTTTCTCTTAAAATGAGCCGTGAGAGTAAATACTATAATAATTGTTATGTTTAAATAATTTGTATAACACAGGTTATACCAAATCAACCGTTTAAGTTTATACTTCTTTTGTCTACATATCTTTTATATTCGGTTTAATGATAGAAATAAAGATGTAATAAAAATGATAGTAAAATAAATTAAACTTAGCTAAGTAAATTAATTGCGTGTTTTCATAAAGATATTTTTACTAGTATCCGCATTATAGATTTCTAAAGAGATGGTAAACATTAGAGCCTGCAGTTCTGTATATCTGGATAAATATTAAATGGATAAAAATGTTTAATTTCTCAAATAAAGGATCTTCATACATGTACAACTATTATAATAAACATGAGAGAAACGTCTAAATATAAATGACACTTTAAATTAAAAAGCATTATTTTTCCTATTTTGTAAAGATAGTTTCTCTTATCAATGAATTGGGTAAATAAAACAACAATTTTATGAATCCATTAATAACATTATAGTTTTGTCAATGTCCGTACGTTGTGCAGGGGAGAGAACTGAGTATCAGGCTTGACAGACTAACGTATTACTGTCGGCTGAGCAGAATGAAAGAAAGATAAACGAACAAATTAGTTTAATTTCTTATTAGTATAGCGCAAATAAATGCAAATCTATAGCATTAAATGAAAATAAGAGAAATTTCGATTAAAAAGTAAGCTGACTAAATGATTGTAAATTTCTGGTTCAAGTGATGTCAAGTGATATGATAGCGCACTCGAATAGACTCAAATTAAATCACTTACTTATCGAATGAAAATATAAACTTTGCATTAAAAGATGTATAAAATATGCACACTGTGACTCTATAGTAAAAACCCATTTAGTGGGAAAGCAAAACTGATTCACCACGAGTAGTTACATTTTAGAACTTACTAAAACCTAGTGTCATAACAATGACCCACCTTTTTGATCACTTTGTTGATAGCAAACAAAGAATCTATATATAGAACTTTCCTTCCATAATACGAGAATATTTGTATAACAATTAGTCTAAACTAAATGTACCAGTTGTATTAACTTTGAAACCTAAGTAAATCGGTCAAAAAATCATATATGAGTAACTCAAGTAATAAAATATAAATTTCTTTATAATTACAATGATTTTTAATTACGTTCATTCTAATTTGATGTGATTAAAATTTTAGTTTTTGTCATGAACATTTTCTGTGTGATAAACATAGCCAATAAATAACTAAAACACCAATGTTAATTATTCTGAATTTTTACATTTTAGTAAACAAGTACTATGATTATTCGTTTCAGAGCTTTATATCAAAAACATCTTCTTTACTATGTATCGTACATATATACGTATCATTAATATAAAATACTGGATTTATAAGATATAACATGATTTTACACGGTTAAATTTCAGTTTTTCCGAGGCTATAAATATCTAATAAACGCGCAAATTGTATAGCGATAACAATTATATGAATAAACATAAAATAATGGATATACACACATCTATTAAATTTAAAAAAGATAACTAATAAGTATCTAGGTGTTTCTATATTTTTACTGTAGTTAGTTTATACAATCATTCACCTCAATGAACCCATAAATTTGAACTAATATAAGACATCAAAACCACAAAAATGTATAAATCAAACGATTTATTTAAAATTACCAACTGAATTAGTTTAGGATAAAAAAATAAGGTATTATACAAATGATACACTTCTTATATCACCATTAGGATGTTATACATAAGAGCTTCAAATAAGTCTAAAATGCTTTACATATTAGAGCTTAGAGTTCTGTAAATATAATTATACATTAAATGAACGAAACATTTTTTTATTTCTCAAAGAGGGGATCTTCATACGTATTCAACTACTCTATTAAAACTTAGCGAAACGATTTAAATGTGAATGACACTATGTTTAAGCAGGTTTTTTCCTATTTTGTAAAGATAATCAAACGGATAAAACAACAATTTTATAATTATTCCGTTAATAACTACATAGTGAATTGAATGTTACATAGTATATTACTAGTTCATAAAAATGGTCTTTTGCTTATGACTGATTTTAAGAGTATAATTTATTTTGGTAAACATGACAAAACAGATATGACCAACTTCGTTACATAGAACTGGTGTCAGTCCATTTAGAGATATACACTTATGTAAATTTTTTTTGTATAATCCTTATTGCTTGACTTCTTTTAGATTACAAAAATAAAACGACTTAGTCTAGAATATACAAGCCTTGAAAATATTAAATATTTTTTAAATGTACAAAAAATGTTCATTTGTCAAATAACGGATATAAATTCATATACAACAATTATATCATACTTGAGCCAAACTATTAAAATTAAAGTTCATCAACGACTGTAAAGATAATTTATATAGTCAAATATTTGGGTAAATAAAACATTATACGAGATTGTTCTGTTAAGAAAGATATTCTTATTCTTTAATAATTTACAAATTTTTCACATCTTTATTTACAAATATTGTCCTTGATCAGAATCTTTGAACTTGTGATTCTTCAACTCCTTTCAGCTCGGCTATTAGTCTGTTGTAGAGTTCTTCCCCTCACTCTTTAGGACCGATGCTTTCAAATAATTTAATAAATGAGTATTCGTGATTTCTAACTTTGTTGCAAACGCCACAATCAGGACCACAAGCAGCTGTTTCTGTACGGTCCCTCTTAAATTTTATATTTTCTACATCCTCGACCAGTTCAGCCATTCTTTGAAGTTTTTCTTCAGCTTCTGGACTCCAGCTAGGTTTTGCAAATCTCAGCTCAAACATGACCATCAGCAAGTTTGCACACATTGTACCTGTGGGTGATAGTGTTGTTACCCGGATGCATCTGGGTCAGAGTGTGATAAAGTGTCTGAAGAATACCTTTATGTAACTTGAAAACTGTATTGAAAGAGTGGTGGGTGGATAGTAACAGATTTATATAAAATGTTGTCAAAATCGAACGGTTATTGTATCTTAAAGATAATGTTTCACACAAAACAGTTCACTCTTAACAAGTGTGATATTATATAACTAAGACATATGTTTACTACAGTACAAACAATTTTTAATAAATTAATAATACTGGTTTTTGAAGCTAAAAATACACATATGAATGAAAATAATTTACGTTAAATTTCATTACTCATAATCCATATAAAAGGCATGTGATACTTTTGTTATTTTTAGTATTATAAAAATTAAAGACTATGAAACTAAATCAACTGCCATGATGCAATTAAAACGAATCTCAACCATATTACAGTTGTATTATTTTTGTCTTTAGTTAGCATACATTTTTATTTATTTTTTTCCCAAAAAACTTGATATGATTTGTTTGTAACGTAATTTTAGTTGACAAGGCTCATACATAGTAAAACTGTACATTGTGAAGCCAAATAAATTAATTTGAATATGAAGTGCAATTGAACATACAATACACTCCCTTTCATCCAAATAATGAACTTTATACTTTAGGTAACACTAAAAACCCTTATACTCTACGAACAAAACTATACATTGTATATCTATGTAAATACAAATGTACATAACTAGACTTTATATTCGTATATTACATTCAAGTATGTAGGATTAACATAATGAACTTGGGTATAGGACATTTATTTTATGATACCTATTTACGTTGTATTCATGTTATTTATATTAATATGGAATAGAAACTGTAATTTAGATAATAATTTATGTCTCAAACACAGTGAATTATTAGCATTGATATTAAGTAACACTCAAATAATAATATGGAATGAAAACTATAAGTTACTTTCAAAGCTGATTCCCACTCACTTTGTCTTATTAGAATTGATAGTAAGAAACTTTCAAAATAATTCATATAACGTTTGTATTAACAAAACCATATGTATATTTTAAACTAGTTAGGCCAGAGGATTAAGGCAGTGAGGAAAGAACAAAGTAACCCAAATGCCGTTCAAAGACAAATAGAGCACACTTATTGTAGTAATGTATTACAAATAAAGTAACCAAAACCACAATTGTTAAATGTAATGTTTGTCGTTGCGTTAAATAAATGAGAATGGTAATTTTGCACTTCATTGTTTTCTCTTAAATATATTTTTCCATGCCAAGGAAAATAACACATATGGTTTAAATGAATGTATGTCTATGTTACAATAGGAATGTGTTGTTGTGTAATATTTAAAATAAATACTATCACTTTAAAACTTTCAAATGTTTATCCTCCTCCAACTAAATTTTTATACATTACATGTTATGTGTTCTGAATAATTAATTTATAGATAAAGAACATTTATTGAGAAAAGTTTCGTTAAATCATAAAAATATAATTACGTAATATGCTTAATGTTTAAGGCTTGGAGATAAATGAAACATATTACTCATAGTAAAATTTCTTTTTTCAAAATATTAATATAGTAAAACACAGTTACTTTGAATAAATACTATCTATTAATATAGCTTTATTCATTAAAATTATACGCACATAATACAATTTTAAAACAATCGTTATAAACTCAATTTGTCCTACTGTAAATCTACGTTTAGTTTGAAATATAATGCATAATTAATTACATTAAGTATTAGACTTTAATTTTTACTATTTTAATCAAAGAATATCACAAAGACAGATAGAGTAGCTTACGGTAACTTTTTAGTGCAACTTCATTAAATTCGAACTGTGCACATACACATATAAAGGGGCTTATATTACTAAGTATACTGTATAATTTATAATTTTTATTGTGAATATTTAATGTTAAACAGAGAGACCCTTAGAGTATAAGGGTTTTTAGTGTTACCTAAAGTATAAAGTTCATTATTTGGATGAAAGGGAGTGTATTGTATGTTCAATTGCACTTCATATTCAAATTAATTTATTTGGCTTCACAATGTACAGTTTTACTATGTATGAGCCTTGTCAACTAAAATTACGTTACAAACAAATCATATCAAGTTTTTTGGGAAAAAAATAAATAAAAATGTATGCTAACTAAAGACAAAAATAATACAACTGTAATATGGCTGAGATTCGTTTTAATTGCATCATGGCAGTTGATTTAGTTTCATAGTCTTTAATTTTTATAATACTAAAAATAACAAAAGTATCACATGCCTTTTATATGGATTATGAGTAATGAAATTTAACGTAAATTATTTTCATTCATATGTGTATTTTTAGCTTCAAAAACCAGTATTATTAATTTATTAAAAATTGTTTGTACTGTAGTAAACATATGTCTTAGTTATATAATATCACACTTGTTAAGAGTGAACTGTTTTGTGTGAAACATTATCTTTAAGATACAATAACCGTTCGATTTTGACAACATTTTATATAAATCTGTTACTATCCACCCACCACTCTTTCAATACAGTTTTCAAGTTACATAAAGGTATTCTTCAGACACTTTATCACACTCTGACCCAGATGCATCCGGGTAACAACACTATCACCCACAGGTACAATGTGTGCAAACTTGCTGATGGTCATGTTTGAGCTGAGATTTGCAAAACCTAGCTGGAGTCCAGAAGCTGAAGAAAAACTTCAAAGAATGGCTGAACTGGTCGAGGATGTAGAAAATATAAAATTTAAGAGGGACCGTACAGAAACAGCTGCTTGTGGTCCTGATAGTGGCGTTTGCAACAAAGTTAGAAATCACGAATACTCATTTATTAAATTATTTGAAAGCATCGGTCCTAAAGAGTGAGGGGAAGAACTCTACAACAGACTAATAGCCGAGCTGAAAGGAGTTGAAGAATCACAAGTTCAAAGATTCTGATCAAGGACAATATTTGTAAATAAAGATGTGAAAAATTTGTAAATTATTAAAGAATAAGAATATCTTTCTTAACAGAACAATCTCGTATAATGTTTCATTTACCCAAATATTTGACTATATAAATTATCTTTACAGTCGTTGATGAACTTTAATTTTAATAGTTTGGCTCAAGTATGATATAATTGTTGTAGGCTATATGAATTTATATCCGTTATTTGACAAATGAAAATTTTTGTCCATTTAAAAAATATTTAATATTTTCAAGGCTTGTATATTCAAGACTAAGTCATTTTATTTTGTAATCTAAAAGAAGTCAAGCAATAAGGATTATACAAAAAAAATTACATAAGTGTATATCTCTAAATGGACTGACACCAGTTCTATGTAACAAAGTTGGTCATATCTGTTTTGTCATGTTTACCAAAATAAATTATACACTTGAAATCAGTCATAAGCAAAAGACCATTTTATGAACTGGTAGCATACTATGTAACATTCAATTCACTATATTATTAAGTTAATAATACACTAGTAAGTTATTAACGGAATTATAAAATTGTTGTTTTATCTGTCCAACTATCTTTACAAAATAGGAAAAATCCTGCTTAACACTGAGTGTCATTCATATTTAAATCGTTTCACTAAGTTTTAATAAAGTAGTTGAATACGTATGAGGATCCTCTCATTGAGAAATAAAAAATGTTTCGTTCATTTAATGTCTAGCTAGATTTACAGAATATGTGAAGCATAATAAGACTGAAATTTTATTTGAAGCTCTTATGCATAGCATCCTAATGGAGATCTCAGAAGTGTATCATTTGTATAATACCTTAATTTTCTTATCCGAAACTAATTTAATTGGTCATTTAAAATAAATCGATTGGATTTATACATTTCTGTGATTTATATGTCTTATATTAATTCACATTTATGAGGTCATTGAGGTGAATAAATGCATAAATTAACTAAAAATATAGAAACACGCAGTTACTTATTAGTTATTTAAAAACTTAAAACCATTAGATATGTGTATGTTCATTATGTTATGGTTATTTATATAATTGTTATCACTATACAATTTACGTGTTTATTAGATATTTATAGCCTCAGCAAAACTGAAATTTAACCGTGTAAAATCATGTTATATCTCATAAATCCAGTATTTTATTAATGATAAGTATATGTACGATACAAAATAAAGAAGATGTCTTGATATGAAGCTCTTAAACGATTAATCATAGTACTTGTTTACCAAAATGTAAAAATTCAGAATAATTAAAATTGGTGTTTTTAGTTATTTATTGGCTATGTTTGTCACTCATAAAATGTTCATGGAAAAAACGAAAATTTTAATCACATAAAATTAAACTCATTGTAATTTAAAAATATACATTTTATTAGTTGAGTTACTCATATATGGTTTTTCGACCGATTTACTTATGTTTCAAAGTTAATACAACTGGTACATTTAGTTTAGAATTATTGTTATACATATATTCCCGTATTATGGAAGGAATGTTCTATATATAGATTATTTATTTGCCATCAACATAGCGATCAAAAAGGTGGATCATAGTTTGACACTAGGTTTTAGTGAGTTCTAAAATGTAATTACTCTTGGTGAATCAGTTTTGGTTTCCCACTAAATGGTTTTTTTATTATAGGGTCACAGTGTGCGTCTTTTATACATATTTTAATGCAAAGTTTATATTTTTATTCGATAAGTAAATTATTTGATTTGAGTCTATTTGAGTGCACTATTATATCACTTGACCTCACTTGAACCGGAAATGTAATATCATTTAGTCAGCTTATTTGTTAATCTATATTTCTTTTATTTTGATTAATGCTACAGACTTGCATTTATTTGCACTATACTAATAAGAAATTAAATTAATTTTTTCGTTTATCCTTCTTTCGTTCTCTTCAGCCGACAGTAATACGTTAGTTTGACCGGGACGTAAATATAAAGACTATAGATGATTAATTATAAGTATATTTGTACTGTTTATATTTTAATTTTTGTAAATCATCGAATATAAGGCTATTAAAAAAAAAAAAAAACAGTTTTTATTGAAACTTGTTATCGTATATGTACTATGTTAAATTGGGGATTTGTATATATTACAGGAGGTTTAAAATGTAAACTTAAAACAGAGTCTATTTTGGTTTCTCATTACGTAGTTTTTATTATAAGGTTACAGTCTGCATCTACAAAGTAACTTATAAGTGTTTTCCTTTTGGTAAAATCTTAATACACTAGAATTTAAAAATGACATAAAAAGTGACCCTAATTGGTGGTTGTCTTCTCTTTAGAAATCTATAAGGCGGATACTAATAAAAATACCTTTATATAAACATGAAATTAACTTACTTAGCTGTTTAATTTATTTTACTATCATTTTTATAACAGCTTCATTTCTATCATTAAACAGAATATATGTAGGCAAAAGAAGTACATACTTAAACGGCTGATTTGGTATGCTCTGTTTTATAAAAATTATTTAAACATAACATAAATTATAGTATTTACTCTCACAGCTCATTTTAAGAGAAACCAATAGAAATTTTTATTCTTAGATATGAGAAGGCAGCACAAAATTGAACGTTTTCTAAGGTGAATGTGTAGTATGAGCATGGATAACCAATGTAATATTGTTGCTAACGGAGTTTGACTGTTTCATAGAACGGACATTTCATTTAAAGTCTAACAACCAGTGAAATTAAGGGACATAGAGTTGAATCAAAAACATGTATTATTGGTCTGATTTTCAACTAATTGACAAGCCTGATACTTAGTTCTCTCCCTTGCACAACATACGGACACTGACAAAATTGAACTTGGATAGATTTTACTTATACAAGAAATGTTTCATCTTAAACATAGGGCATATGAATGCACTCAAGGATACAAGTGTAGAAGAATGGTTTGCTGCATATCTGAAATGAAATGTATATTGAATTTAACATCTATATTATAATATTATTCTATTTTTATATTGTTTTTTTCGTTCAAAGTGAGCCAATGAGTTTAGTTTTTATTTAATGAGTAAATCAGTATCAAGGTATAACTTTTTATTGCAATTAACGTTTAATATATCTTATTTAAAAACCGAAATCTATAATAATGAAGTTATCTTGACCTTACTAAAATAAATTATTCAAGTTGAATCGGTCACAAGTTTTTTCAATACGTGTTTGTAATATTTATGTTGAAATTATAAGAAAAGGCTCGTATTAATATAAATTATCAACATAATATACGACATTTAATTCACTATAAAGTTATTAATGGATTCATTATTGTTTTATTTACTCAATTCATTTATAAGAGAAATTATCTTTACAAAGTAGGAAAAAACATATTTTTAACTTAAAATACGATTTATATTTAATCGTGGTATATTATAATAGTTTATACATGTATGAAGATCTTTCCTCGGAGAAATTGAACATGTTTATTCATTTAATATTTACATAACTGCAAGCTCTAATGTATTTAACATATTAGATTAAGATTTTACTTAAGGCTCTTGTGCGTAAGATCCTAATGGAAATCTGAAATGGAATGTATAGAGAACTTCACATCTATAGCCTATTGTAATATATTAGAGAAAATAAACTATTATTTTTCAATTCTATATTTATACACTCACATAAAAAAAAATCTTCTCAACAAAAGGACTTAAGTATGCAAATGATGAATAACGTTTTGTTTTAACAAGTCTGAAATGAAATGTGTATCAAATTTTATGTTGATACCCTTGTCATAAGTAGAATATAACTTATTGAAGTCTTGTAGTAAATTTATAATAAATAACAGCAATTTACATCTATAAAGTAATTATTTATGATATTAGGTTAAAATAATGGGATAGTTTGTAAATAGAGAGGCTTTATTTCATGTCTTAAAGTAAATGCTACATATTGTAATATTACATATGTCTAAATATGGCTCGTAATTCAATATTATTCGATTGTTTTAACTAACGTGTGAGGGAATAATAATTGAACTACTTGACTCATAATTTAAATCATTACCAATATCAACTAAATATCAAATTTACTAACAAATTTCAGACACATCTATCCTTTAGCAGAAGACGCTCCTGGTTTGAATATTAAATGATCATAACAAATTATTACTATATTAAATATAAATTATTATTTAAATAAATACTGTAAATACAGTATTATTGAACTATTTATGAAAGAAAAAATGTCACCATTTAGGATAGCAGAGCCAACTAGAAACTTTGGTTGTTATTGAGGAAAATGCATGTACAGATAGGTCTACTAATGAAGTTTCATCTCTTTGTAGATTTGTATTAAATTATATGAATTTTTATATCTACCTCACTACCACATATAGAGTATATATTAAAAATAAACATTCTTACAAATATCTACCAATTGATTAAAGAAAAAAATATTCGTCAGGTCACCTAAACTTTAGTTGTTGTTGAAAAACATGCATGTACAGATACTATAAAGTTTCCACTCTTTGCAGATTTTGATTAAATTATATGAATTTTTATATCATCTGTCTTACTACCACATATAGAGTATATATATATATATATATTAAAAATAAACATTCTTATAAATATTTACCAATTGATTAAACTATTGGTTGTTGTTGAGATACATGCATGTACAGATGAAGTTTCCACTCTTTGTTAAAAATAAACATTCTTATGAATATTTACCAATTGATTAAACTTTTGGTTGTTGTTGAGATACATGCATGTACAGATGAAGTTTCCACTCTGCAGATTTTTATTGAATTATATGACTTTTTATATATGTCTTACTACCACAAGTACACATGATGAAACATAGCATCAGCAAAATTGGACTTGGACAATTTCATACCATACAAATACATCAGTTGGTTTTTAAAAAGGACAGTATTTTTTATAGAGTTTTCAGTATTTAATAATTTACATTATTATACTTTATTCCTAAATAACATTTAAATATTGTGCGACTTATTACTTTAAAAATATCTGCAATACAACTTCTCCTTACGATTTTTAAATAATTAATTAAATATTACTATAACTTATTCCATAACAGAATTTAAATATTGTATTACTTATGTCATTAAAAAATTATAGAATAGTATATTACCTTACGATTTTTAAATACTAAATTAAATATTAAATAAAATATAATATGCTTTTTATTTTCTATATATCTACTAAATATATGGAAAAAGCACTTAAATATGGAATACGAACAACATGCAATGAAAAACAAAGTATCAGGCTAGCACAATAACAACTATTTTATCATAACGTGACAAAGAATAAATATCGGTTGACCATACTGATGAATCGATGCACTTATTATAGTACACGAATTTATTATAGTATAATACGAATGAAGAAAAAAAACCTCTGGTTCATTTGTTAAACGGTCAGAACAAATTAATACTATATAAAATACAAAATATTATTCAAATAAATACTGTGTAACAAGAAAAAATACACTTTAATTAAAGCACGTCTTTTTTCATAGAGTTTTCGAAAATATAAATATTAATTATTATATGAATATCATCTGGTTCATTTTGTTAAACGGTCAGAACAAATTAATACTATATAAAATACAAAAATATTATTCAAATTAATACTGTGTAACAAGAAAAAATACACTTAATTAAAGCACGTCTTTTTCATAGAGTTTTCGAAAATATAAATATTAATTATTATATGAATATCATCTGGTTCATTTTGTTAAACGGTCAGAACAAATTAATACTATATAAAATACAAAAATATTATTCAAATTAATACTGTGTAACAAGAAAAAATACACTTTAATTAAAGCACGTCTTTTTTCATAGAGTTTTCGAAAATATAAATATTAATTATTATATGAATATCATCTACTATATGTAGACACTATAATGTAAATACTCTTTATAGGATTAAATCAGGGGAAAAAAGACGTTGACTGGTTAAGAACAATCCTTCAATTAATTTTATTTAAACATATTATACCTTGTTTAGCTCAGGTGAACGATTTTAGAGGTTTTAAAATAAATAGAGTATTAGGCTAGCAGAAGTGAAGAGGAACCGTAATTGTAGCCAAGAAAAGTCGTGCACCAGCGGGCTGATAAAGCGCGCGCCGGCTGACACTAGGGTCAAGCGATATGATAGCGCGCCAACGCTCGACTTCAGAGATCTTGCCAAGTTCTGTTCTCCTAATACTTAACGAACATTTTTTAACGTATTTATTAACGCGTTTGTGTATAATTTAATAATCGTATATATAGTTAACGTAAAAGGATTACGAATTTAAATTAATATTACTGTAACACCAAAAAAAGGATTACGAATTGCGTTTGCATTTAATATATGGAAATAATTTTTTAAATAATCGTATACAGTATTTATTATAGTATAATGTAATAAATCGTGTGAGTTGGCAGCACTGAGATATTTTCTTTCTGCATCGCGTGAGTTGGTAACACTGTTGTTGGAAAAAAACAGTTCAGCTGACGAAAGAGCGCGAAAACGGTGTGACGTCACACCAAAACAACACTGACCTAGGACAACGTCGCGGGGGGTCCACGTGCTCGTAGTAAAATAGACCTTCAAGGTCACCACGTGGCTGATAACAGTTGTAAACAATAGTAAACTTGACCTCAAGGTCAACACGTGGCTGATAACAGATTAGCGGTGACCTTTGACCCTGCTCCAGAACCGGTCTGACGTGACGTCACACTGCTTCAGAACCCCCATTTTATACTACTTATAGGGACCTATGCGAATATTTTTATGTGATAAGTAAAAAATATGGATTATACTTTAATATAACAGTGTGCAAATAAAACAATCCTTATAAGACCCTTTTTTAACCATGAAGCCACTGTGAAACTTAGAAAAAAACTTACCATAACAAGTGTATATTTTTTCACGTTTTTAGCCAGTTTTAGTTTGAAAAAAAATGAAAACATTAAAAGATGAAATAAAAAACTAAATTTGTTCATTAAAATCAACTAAAACATTGAAACCTGTTTTAAGATAAATAATAAATCGATTTTATATGTTACAAGTTAATAATATTCAAGCCTATACATTTGGCATTATGTAGAACTCACGATGAGTTTTTGAAATATTGATATTCCTATAAATCTATCCCTCATGACTAATTCAGTTTATCTTTTTTCACTGAATGTAAACCAAATAGGAGCAACGTTATATAATAGATAGTATCTAATTTAAATTTTAGTGAATTAGTTATAAATAACTGTGATTAATTTAATTTCAATAGGAAAGCACAGAATTTTTTAACAATTATAATATACATTCTAACAAAATAAAACAATTACAATAGGATAACATTATTCAATTAAATATTTTAAATGGCATATAATTATGCCTATTCAATCATACACTATTTGATTATAGAAATATCATTATAGCTAATAAATTCATACAAATATACAATACTAATATATTTATTATGAATTGACATTGTCCTTAACCTATTAAATCCTAGAATTACTTTGTAATCAATCCTCTAATCGTGAGGTTTCTGGTTATTTAAGTTCTAGCATGAAGCAATCTATGTTCAACCTACTGAGAGTTTATTATAAGAGTTCAACAGTCAAATGACAAAAAATCAACCCTATTTCACTTGGTAAATATTATTATTTGTAATGTATCAATACATCTGCTAGTAAAGTGTTTTAATTTGTCATAAAACGATTTTTCACAGTTTATAATCTGTACTTTATAATTCTTAGATATTTTTCTTAGCTTAACTTTAAACTTTCTCCTAAAATGTCTGGTTTAAATAAAAATCTTTCAATAGTGAATCTCCAAATAAAAAAAAAAATGTTTTGTTAACTAAGTTTTTTGAAAAAAAGTCAATATAAAATTTCAGATACACAGAAATGCTCATCCTATCAGCCTCAATATAACTAATTACGTTTAGAAAATAGCTAGCAAATGTTCGTCCAGAAAATGCAGGAAGTAATAAACTAAAAGAAACAGTTTGAAACTGTGCTTTATGACTATTATTCTACTTAAAAAGAACAGGAAGCATATATTAAACACTCCAGTGCCTTATAGTAAAACAATATAAAATACTAAAATATGTGCAAAAATTTTAAACTTTAACTTTTCATTTTAATATTTATTTAAAGCTACCACCCATACATAATAGTCTAAATATTATAAAACAAAAACATTTTTTAATGATTTTAATACAAAATAAAATTAATATTTACAAAGAATATTTGGGAAGTAAATTTATACCGGACCCAATTCTAGAGTTGAGAATTTTACTTAGAAACTGGTCAATAGAAAATCATGAAACACAACTCAAGTATTCAAAGCAACAGTAAGGGAAATGACCTCGGGGTAATGGAACACCTGTGTCCTCTGAATTATTCAAAGAGCGGAGAAGTCACCCGGAGGGAAGAATGGCAAGGGAAAGTGACAATACATCTTCAGTGCTTTAATGCAATATCCTCATTGTTGTAAGAATTATAATAAATGGAAAACCTTATTACTATAGCTTAAATGGTGTCGTTGCAATACTATAAAACACTTAGAACTGTTAACCCTACCGATGTACTTTTGGTAAAACGATCACTCTTTAAAACTGCACTTCTTATTTTACATAGTAATTTGCACACTATAGGAAGCTACTTGATCTATATTAATGTTTAGTGATTTATTGAAAGTATGTATGAGTAATTAAAGAGACTATTTAAAAACACTATTACCTTTATTTAAGCTACTTCGTTAAAGCTGTTACTAGGCAGAAATAATGATACAACAATATTACTCAGTGTGGCAAAAATTTATTTATTTATTTATTATTAGTGAGGTTACACAAATTGTCTTATTATAATTATCTTATTATTATTGAGTTATGCCTTGCTGGTTACTTAGTTGTATTAGTATGTTATGCTTCGCCTCTTTCCAGATCTTAATGTATGGTTGTTGTTGTAAATTGAAGGTTTGTTTGATTGTCTATCATTTACATATACTTACATATATTTACATGAATGTTGTTACTTTGTTTACCTAATTATGTTGATATTACGTTGTTATTATTGTAATTTGATTTATTCTAGATATTTATATTTCGTTGATCATATGTGTTCTTGTTATTATCTTCTTAGTTATAATTTGTAATATGTCTCTTTTAACTTTAAGTGGACATTTACTGGCACATATGAGGTTAAGTTTACCATTAAGCCATCTTTGAATATATTAATTTGTATAATGGTGTTAACCGTTTATAATAATAATAAATAAATAAATAAGGATTAGGAAAATATAGACTACATCTAATTCGTGCACTTAAAGTTGAAGTTCATACTGTTTTAAAAGCCATTAAGCCATTAAAAGCCATAAAAGCATACTGTTTTTGCACAACTTGCACTATACTTAATGTACCCAGTTAATTGTACATGACAGATGTTTGAGTTTTTAAATGACTTCTTTTTTGTTAACTAACTTATAAATTAAAAATCATTGTTTAAGGCCCTAGACTGTTATAGTGACTTGAATAATCCTTACTTATATCAAAATGTATTTTCATACAAATCTACTCCTTACTGGTATTTCGAGGTCTGATTATGTCAACCTATTGTGAAATATGTAAGAACATGAGTTTTATGAAAATACATTTTTGAATAAATGACGGTAGTCTATTTAAGCTAACCTTAAAATACTCTAGTATTCTATGTTATTATATTTACAATATTAAAAATGTTTTGACATATACAAAATATTTGCCAGATTATAACTTTTTTTAATAGAAAATGGCTTATAAATATACAAAAATTACTCTCATATTGAATTCGATGTATATTGAAATCGATGTATTTATTAATATTTTCTCATTTACTCGAGAAGAATGAAATAAGACGATAATTCCCAGCCTTTCAACACGTTCCGTCTAAAATATCAATTTGTGCATTTTATTGAAATTGTGATAACACTAATTGGAATTGATACAAATTATATTAATAAGCTCTAATAATAACTGAATTAGAATGCTTTGCTACATGATTCTCGATTACAAATTTCATATCTGATTACGATCAATTCCATATTTATCTCAACAGATCCTAGAATAGTTCATTAACTATAAATTTATATAGTATAATAATAATAGTTTGTATTTGCATAAAACATTTACATTAAAATGTATCGCAAACGTCAGATTAAAATATATTTTTACCTACCTACGTTCATACTCACAATGGCATCATTTATACATACAAGTGTTTCATTCATCCGCTGCTCTCACATACAGATATCCAAGCCATTCCAATTCCGGTGTTTGTAATCTAATTATTATTCTCCCAGTGATGTACTAAGAACCCTCCAACACTTTAAAAGGCCTCAGAAATCAAAACCCTCTCTAAGCGTGCCTTAAATGCGTTGGGCATACCGAGGCTTTTATATTCAGACGGTAAACTGTTGATCAATTGGACACCAACCTGTGAGGGAAGGTGTTCATAGACCACCATTCTATGTTGTCCAGTGCGGTAGTTTTCCCTGCCTCTAGTGGCATGACTGTGTATGTCAGTCTCACGTGTAAGTACACACTTTGACCTACAGTAGTTTCCAGTATGTATATACAAGGCAAAGTCAACAGTTCCAGTGTTTTTAATTTGGGTTTGCATGACAGTATCATTGGCAGATCACATTTGATTCTGACTGCCCTTTTTTGCAATGCGAATAGTCGAATAAATTCAATATTTGAACAGCTACCACAAAGCACCACTCCATAGGAAATATAAGGGTAGATGAGACCATAGTAGGCCCAAAACAACTTGAGTTGGGCAAAATTTAGCCAGTGTCCTCAGAACATAAATGCCAGAGGATACTCTTCAGCACACACTATCTATGTGATTACTACGTGTTAAACCCCGATCAAGAACTACGCCAAGAAATTTGGTCCATCGAACGTTCTTGACCTTCTAAGTGTTTATGAGGGGACAATGAATGCTACCATATTATATAGACAGACACATCTGAGGAGTTACTAGTTTATAGGAGAATATATGGTCAGCAATTAACTTCAAAATCAAATAATATGAAGATAGTTGGTCTGTTATATAAAAAAATCTTTAATCATTTTTTAAAAAGCTTAGTTAGGTGTTATTCTAGGATAAAACATCTTATGGTGAATTTTTAATGTTATTCAGACAGATAACTCAAAACACTTCACAGTTAAACAATAAATAATTGCTACTGCGTCATTTATCTTGGTCTCGTGACTTTATATTTGTATTATTCTATTAGTATTATGTCAGGTGTTTTATTACTCTGTTAATTAATTCGCCAACATTTTACAGATTAATTATCGATGGGTACATAATATATTACTAACAGAATAGTATAGTATTAAAATTCATCTCTAACTATTTTTTCTAAGCTTTATATTTTTCTGTCACTCTACTATCCTTATATGCATGCAACTGAAATACTCGTATGCATAGTTATGATTATTCACATATATTTACACACACTCTAAATTATTCATTGTTATATTTTTTCACTTAATATTTATTCATTATATTATCATTCTATTCATTATTTTTCTATCAAATAACATATAACAGTGTTATATTGGGTAAAGGAAATCTGCCATGTATAAAACAAATCACCTTTAATCTTCTCTAGAAAGTTCACCAATGCAATCAAATAAACCTGGAAAAAGTTGAATTTTAAAGATAATAAAACAAATAATGGAAGTAATTTTTTGACTTCTAATGGGAAAAAACATGTCGGACTTTTATTGTTAATGGGAGATATGAAAAGTAATGATAATTTATCAATGACTGAAGTGGTTACAGTAAATTAAATTAATTAATTTATTCATTACATTTTTTGCTTATAAGTTTGCTTTTACATAATTAGTAAAATAATTGTAGACTGCTGAAATTATAAAAGTAATTAGTTTCTGGTTGGAGTACCAAGCCATTTACCTTCAAGGGCACTTTGTAAATTACATGTTCTTTCTTTGAGATAAACAGGCAACAAGGTTTTGCTAAAAGCTGGTAACAGTTTTCCACAACGCTGGTTTCACGACAAGCGGCTTGTTGAAAATGTTATTAAGCTTTGACGTCAATTAGAAACATCTGTCTTTTATATTTATGCATCAATGCCTCCTCAACCCTGGAATTGTAACGCCCCTACGCTAAACGTTAATGGTAACGCATAGTCTCTCAGACTACATTTGGGAAACAATTAAAAAAGTAAATAAATCGTAATGATTTTTTTTGCTTGTATATATACATGAAAATATTAATATATCATTATTTATATTTTTTTATCACTTTCAGGAATTTTAAGTCTTTTTTTACACATTCTACACACACTTTTCCTTGACGATTATTAGGACATACACCATACTAGAAACTGGCCATCCTTTTTTTTTTTTTTTTTTTTTTTTTTTGCTGGGAAAGTCACACAAATTATCTTCGATCCAGGCTCTCTGGATAAGTGTTGAAGGGGGGGGGTTGTTAAAGGGCGTTCAACGGCTTCCGTAGACTTTCTCGCTCTTCAACCTGAGGAGTAGGCCTAGTGAGTTCTACACACGTCTTTGGCAAACGCTCTCATTGACATAGATTTGTTGTTTTTAAGATTATATATGTGATTACACAATATCTCCAGCACCAACCAGATCAATATCATAATTACAAATATCGTTCTCATAACTATAATTTCTATCTAGTTGCGATAAAACTTAATTAATTTCAAAACTTAGTATTTAAAAAATCATCCATAGCAAATATACTATATGTACAGTTGTAAGAAAAAAAAACTATTTCAAACTACAAATACTTACAAGAAAAACTGTTAAAGAAACTTCGATATTCCAAACTGGCAGGTTACCAAACCGAAGTGAAGGATGGACGTATTTAGATAACTCTTTCATCATTGACCTTGATTCGGGAGGGATTAAAGGGTCTAACTTTCTCTTTTATGTATAGTTTTTTGCGATTTTCCGAGAATCGGAAAAGACCAAGGACGGGTCTTTTTAACACATAAGACCAGTCCTTGGAAACCGTTTGAGCAAAGTTGTTCAAATTTTTACCATATTAATTAATTAAACTTTTTTTAATTAAATGCTGTAAGTAGTCAGAGATGAAGTGTGTGTACTTGGCGTTTTTCTTGTTGGCACAACACACTCAGGTGCATTGTGGGAAGGATTTGTTCCTCCTTCGGATCATTTTGGTTTGTATTGTTTTTCGTTGGCTTGCTCTGGTACGTTCTCTCACTTATTTACTCTGTTTATAAAAATAACCCTGCGTATGAATCTGTTTTTTACGTAAGTTTTCTTGAGATTTTTTTATTTCACTTACCCAGGTACTTGAATTGAAGAATACGTCCAATTATAATTTTAAAAATGTCGTTATTATTAAAATCAATATTATTTAAACATTCATTTACAAAATTTTCGTGTTCCATGACATTAGAATAACAATGTTTAATAATTCAATTATGATTCATCAACCCAAATAACATACATGTAATTTATTACAACAAACAACACCCAATTATACTTGAAACTTTTAACTCTGTCAACAAAAACAGGATATATTAAAGCGGCCATAAATGTCACAAGCAGGGGGAGAGAGCTCTCTTAAACTGAAGTATTGCATAACAAAACGTGCTGTTTGTTTACACGTACATCGTGATATAAAACTAATCTAATATTCAACCTATCATGTTTGGTTAATATTTATTTATGAGACTTAAATGAAATATGAAATAATATAATGGAGTTTTGCGTTTATTAGTAAGTATTTATAATGATATTTGTTTAATTTCACTGAAATATGTTACCACTGTACGTGAATGGGTGGGTGTGTGTGTCAATACACCCATACGTGTATGGGGGGCGGGTGGGTCAATACCACCGTATGTGCATATGTGCATGGGTGGGTGGATGTGTCAGTACCGTTTTACGAGTATGGGTGGGCGGATAAAGACTACCGTACGTGTATAACAATTTATATTACCATACACAAGAAAAATAAAGGGATACAATAGATTTCAAGTACTGCATTCCTGTTATTTGAACTGTATTATAATTATCATGTTTCTAAATAGATATCCCAAAATAATATTTTTGGTCGTATTATAGTTAGTTATACAAAGAACAATATCGCAATGTTTATATGTTTAGACCTATACTCAAATAATACGTTACAATATACTGTATGAAGCTCTGTTTTTTCTTCATATATTTCTCCCATCTTTTGTTTGCTTTATTTCTGTATAGTACATATTACTAATAACTGAGTAAAAACAATATTCTGTATATTATATAGTGAATCTTGGGAGAATATATCACATTATCTGATATGTATAGCTTGAGAAGAACTTTTTTAATTAAAACTTTAGCTTCGATATAAAAAACGTTTAATTTTGTACATGTACTAGTTTAAATATTATAAAACCCAAGAAATAGATTCTTATTAATTGCCATTAAATAAGCAAGGCTACATGCGTTAACATTTGTTAAAGTGAGTTATGGTTGATACTTCTAAAATGTTGCTCATATATTCCACTATTGTAAGCGCGATATTGCATCTAGAGTTTGTAATATGGTAAAACTGTATAACTGTCTGAACCTAGTTCCGCAGTGCATATTTACAAACATTGAGGATAGGAAGTAAATTTACAGTTAAGGGCTGTAATATAATAGGTTTTTAAACATAATTTACATATTCAACAGGTTATGGAAATGTATCATCAGCCCACAGTTTTGCTCATTATAATTTCACCAATACTCATTAATAAAACAAATGGTGAGCCCTTCCACATATCTCACGACTTAATATACCACCCACCCACACTCCGGCAAAAAAAAAAAAAAAACTAACTAAATCAATCCTACACGAAACACTAAGTGAACCCTCCCACCAAACTTAAGATGTAGAAAACCATTAACTACATTACATCTTTGTCGGTCATGAGTGAAGTTAGTCAACTCAGAAAATAGCTGAATCCCTTCAACTTGGCTCGTAACTTAATCGAACCAACACCACATCATGACAGACTCCTTTACTCCATTTGTCTCTGTGAAGCCTGTTATTGAATCTGTGACACATCGTCTCAGTGATACAATTATAACCCATGCACATGGTTTATGAGCTAACTACACTTCTACTAGCCTCATTATGGCTCATAAATCGACAGTAAAACCCTCTCAACTCATCTTCCTTCGACCTCTTAAGGGTATTTATAAGTTTGGACAACTCAATCTATTTTCACTAAATAAATCCACTTGAAACGATACTATTTTATTTGATCAAAATGAGACAGTTAGTTATGTAAATGGAATGAAACTAAAACACATGGATAAACAGTCATAATTGAACATTATAATTAACTATTTGGCTATAATAAATAAGTTGCCACCACAAGTATAAGTTTTAATTTTATGCGAATTTAAGGGTTGTTAGAAGTGGAGGGAATAATTGGGTGTGATTTTGTGATTTGAGTGAATAAGGCATTGTGATGGATTTTCATGAGATGTATACTACGATTTAAATCACGTTGTACTAATGATTTATGTGAGTACTTAATTTATTATTGAATGAAATAAAGTAGTTAAAAATTGGCTAAAGAAAATAATTCGACCTGCAGAGAGCCCCTAACAAAAGAACAACATACATAAAATGTTATACAATGACACAGTTTTTTAAAAATATAGTCGTGTTCATAGTTGTCCACTCCGGTTCACCGTAATCATGTACATCCTGGTAAAACGTCTTTGAAGACAACATATATAATGAGATTAGAAATCTCGTGACTTCAATCATGTAGATATTGTTGTACTGTGATAACAATCAAATAGTATGTTAAGATATTCCAACATTAGTAACAGTATAGCAAACTTTAGTTGTATGTGTTTAAACCTTTTATTAATTTATTCCATACTTGACTACATTCTTACACTTTCTTCCATCAACGAAATGTTTTATACAGATTGTATGAACATTAAAAACAATTAATGGGGGGGTTAATAGTTTGTGGTTTAAAACGCAAAAACAAGCATACATTTATAAACATTTATTTATAAATAAACACATAAAATAAATATTTTCATCAGTTCTGTGTATTCCAACTCTAATCTGAAGAATATTTGAGCAAAAGCATAACAGTATTCAACACTCAGTAAAAAAAAAAATACTAAATTGAAAAGATTTTTGTGAAGTGATCTATATTTAGAACCTAAAATTAATATTTTCACTGCAATTTTAGATATTTAAGAAAAACAAAAAATCACTCAGAAAACACAAAAGCTACCACAGACTAATTAATTGTAGATGTCTTAATATTTTTACTTGTACAATTTCCCTACTTTCGTTTTGATACTCTAGCACAACCTTTCAGACCAAATAATACACACATTTGGTATTCAATGGATTGCTGCTGCAGTTACTTGGTGCATTGGCCAATGGGCTTTGCAATATTAATTATATTATTTGTCTTTGATCAAGGGTTAGTGTCAGTGTAATACTACAGTTGACGTGTACTGTCATTAGTATGTAATGCATCGCGCATTATGGGTTTAGATGAGGCTGTAAATATGGCCTATATACGATATACGCCTATTACAGTAAATCTGAATTTATAGAAACACTAATAGTACATTAACGCCTTTATAGGTCTGGGGGTAATACATTACCTACGAATACTTGTATTTCTCCCTTATACATGGCTACAACACAATTATGTGTGACAACATTGATATTGTAGTATATACATAAATTTAGTTTCCAAAGTAAAGTTTACCTTAGTAAATCATATCTATAGTATTTCTCGCTGTACTATCCAGAGTAAGGGATCTTTCTGATTACTTACGTGAGGAATTATTTGTTCTTCGCTATAAAACCAAGCTATAGTAACGATCGGTTTGTTTTATTATTTATGTAACTGATAAAGAATGTAAATATATTTATGATTAGAAATCTGTGGCAAATGTAACAGATATTTTTAAAAAAACCATGGAAAATATTTTTTAATTGGAGAGTGGTCATATGGTACGTGATTCAACATCAACATTTCAAGATGAAAATAATACCGGAATAAGAAGTTACAAATAATGTGTTATTCATTGGTTATTAGTTATTTAGTTTTGTTATTTAACTGTTCGCCACCTATGAATTTGCTAATTTATTTATTTATTTATTCATAAGACGCTGATCGTCAAGATATGGGTGAATATGGATTTCGAATGAGTGTGATGAGTGTAGATGAGCGAATGTAGTCATTGTTACAAACTAAGGCCGACTATTCCTTAGAAAGTGTCATTAATTAATAGCCCAATGACAAATGAACAGCCGTTGATTATCAGCTGATCCTTCTCAAAATGTATTGACTCTGATTGGGATCGAACTGAGAACCTTTAGCACATGAAGCTGGGATTGAACCAAGTAACAACAACTAACATTTACCTCTTTTATAAGTACCCTAAAAACACAAATGAAGTTTGGTTTTAGCCATGAAAAATTAGTTTTAATCAGGAAACACATAAGCGATTACAAATTAAATTAAATAACTAAATAAATAATAACTAAAGAACTATACATTACTAGACATTACGATAGCACTCCCGATTTCAGTTTAAAATAGGGTGGTAAATTATATATCACAGGAGGGGTTGGCCTGCCGTGAAACTGTCCAGGTTCGATTCCTGATATGACTATTAACAGTTTTTGCCCTGCCACTCCCAGGGTTCGGTTGTCACGTTAAGCCGGTGTTCCCCAGGTTAAGTGTTAGAGAGGGCTCCTTAGCCCTAACTTCACCTCGTAAAATAAGACGATCTTAACTTTAACTTTTATATTGGACCCTAATAACATTGAAACAACCTAAATGTATAGTGGGTTATTATAAATTTAATTGCATAAAAAATGCAAGTCTTTTATGAACTGTGGAAACAAGTCATGGAGTGACTGTCTTAAAACTAACCGTGTATAATTTAAAAATATAATATTATAATGCCTTATGAAAATTTTTTTACTCTTGAAACACTATAAATAATTTATTAAATTTTGTTTAATAACAAAATTAAATTAACCTAGCGAGTTGTGACACATTAATAACTGTGTCATGTTAATTAAAATGAACAGTTATGTCGAAATATTAGGTAGTAACTAACAAAATTTACTTTCAGGTAATTGGCTGGAATTTAAATACTTGTTGCACAGTTACAATAGATAACAATTTAACTATTAAATGCATTGTGTCAGTGAATAGATAGGACTAAGTAAGATGGATCATCCAAATGACAAATATATGGTGTTGTAAAAGGCCACTATTGTTTGTCATTTTATTTCTGGTGTAGTTCCAGGTTGTATGGTTAGGCTGGGAATGTGAAATTACTAAACACATTCCTCTTGTTTTCGCCATTCAACACTAGCTTTCGGGTTAACGGGCTCCAGTTAACGTGGACTGATAAACACGCATATTTGTTTATGACAGTGCAGTAATCTATTACAGTTTTTATTGAAAGTTGGTAGGTTGAATATACATAAAGTTTTTCATAAATTCTTAGGTAGACGTTATGTATTTATTTGGTGTCCAATTAAAGGACAATTTAGTGTACTATCTCACAGAGAGTAAATGAAAAAAGAAAATTGTATGGTAAATATTTTTTTTATTATTACAATGCAACCAAACATTAATTTTGTTCCCTTTTAAATTCAAATATTGAAATGATTTTTTTTAAAGTGTCTATTTAGTTGTGTTTTATAAAATTTCATAAGCTATCTAAAATATCAGAGAAAAGCACATTGTTCCACAAACATAGCATAACAAGATATCTCGATTAGCAGATGCTTTCAGTTTCAAGTTCTTTTGAGTTAATTCCTGTTTTGACAATCTTTCTCAACCTGTTATATTTTTAGAAGTAAACTCCCAATTTCCAACGACGTTAAAATTTCTTACTGTAATTTATAAATTGACTTTATATTTTTTTTAGGACAACTCATTTCTCTTCTTCCTTCCAAAAATTTCACAATAAAATACACATTTTGGTATACGATTATTTTCCATCTGGAGTACATTACCATCTTAACTGATATTTATTTGGTTTTTTAAAGCAATTTGCTGCTCTTAGAATCTCTTTTTATTTTTAATATGTTTCTAAGTAGTTTCTGTTGAAAATCTTTATGACTATACCATCTTCTAAAACCTAAGACACATCCGTATAATTATTAATTCACCACAATACTATAAACCTCACTTATTAAAGTGTCGTCTCCAACTGCTTTATTATTTTTTTAAATTACATGTAGGCTTTCTACTTCCAACGCTGGGACTTCACCTATTACTATGCAATAGTCTAGTAACAACTCATTGGAAACATAATTTATATGTACATTGCTCCCCACGGTAAGAAGACCTTCATAGTGGTTTTTCCGTCTACGCATTATATGATATTGATTAATACATATACTTCCTATTTCATCTTTTATAGGACAGATACATTTTTATTTTGGTCCATAATGTCTGTCCATAGTTTTCAAGGCATCAAAGAAGGCTTTGTTATTGACTTTCAGAATACTCGTTAATTGCTTTGGATTTGTCTGACCACAATTCAATTTTTAATTTTCTCGTGGTTCTTTGGATTTATCTTTTAACGTTTGAATAATTATATTCAAAGATTTTATTATTTGGGTTATTTTAAATTTTTATAATTAACTTTATTTTATCTTCCAACAAGAGATTATGTTGTTGATTTTTTTTAGGTCAAAAAATGTTTTTGTTTCTGAGGTCACTAAATTATATTGACTGATTTGCTTTTGAATATAAAAAATATTGTCTTAAGTTTTATATTCATTTTTGAACGGATTAATCTGTGATCAGATCAGCAATTGGCATCTCTCATTGATCTTGTTGTATTGACATAATTTAGATACCGAATTCTGACAATCTCATAGTCAATAAGATGCCAATGTCCAGATCTTGTATGCTTCCAAATGTTTTGAATTTTTTCTTGACAAAATATTGTATTTATTACTACAATACCATGAACTGTGCAACATTTCAGTAAATTGAACCATTTTGAATGAACATTTCCAAACACAATTCCACCATTGACTCCAGGGCACAGTCAATTTGCGATGAAGCGTTGAAACTACTTAATAATATTGTTTTACTGCAAGGGGGAATTTCCCCCAATTATTCCATCAAGACCTTCATAGAAACTACTAGTGACAGTGTCTTGAACGGACACTGTAAGGCCATAACATTAATAAAAGTCATATTTTAGTAATTAACTATAAAGTTGATTATTTAGAGTCATAATCTCTCAAATATTCCAAGTGGTAGTTCATTTAGTTGTGGAATCAGCCTATTCTTATAAGAAAATCTTGAATCAAGACCTCTTGCTTTTCCTGCAATAACAACTTTCCAATAAAATTTATAATCTTTCTCTTTAATGCCCCCCTCTTCTGATAATATCGTCTCCCTTTGAGCAGCAATATCAATATTGTACTTTTTTAGTTCTTCAGATAATATTGCTGTCTTTCTTTCAGGCCTACTAATACCTAGCAAAGTTAAAACGTTCCATGTTTCAAATATTACATTTATAATTCTAGGACGCATAACTGAATTGCAAGTTTAGACAAAAATAGCATATTCACTTTAATTAATAAAGTATGATTAAATATATAGTCACTAAAAGTAAATTAAATATTTTAAAGAATACAACTAACTACTATCTTAATATGTGAATCTATATTTATAAAAGAGGATGTTTGTATATATGTTTGAAGTTTATGCACTGCCAAACCATCCAACCGATCACCATGAAACTTTAGGATGTTGTCCTGTATACTCCCGAGATGGTTTCTGTTAAGTTTGATGCAGATCCTTCTACAGGGTCCCGCCCCACGGGCTCCTAAAGATCACATGTTATTCAAATAGAGAATCTAAATTGTTTACAAAAAACATATGACTGTGTGGTTTAATGTAGTTTCACATGCCATAAGCAGATTGAAGTTCTAACAACAACAATACTGTATATGTTTTGATTTATTGTAGTTCTACATTTCACCTTGAGAGTGTAGCACACACCACTTTTACTTGATCAGGTGATCTGTATTTGGTGTTAACCTTTTTTCCTCGGTAATTAAAACATGTGGTGAAACGTGAAAATAAAAAATAAATAATTATTTGTTTTGCAGTTTACTTTTTATGACATGCCTCCTAAAAAATCTAATATTGGTAGAAGAAGCAAAAATGCTCGAATTCTTTCAGCTATTAGGTTCTAAATCAAACTCAATATTATGACCGGCGAAGCGGGCGGGTACAGCTAGTCTAGTCTATATTCCAATTCTCAAAAAAAGTGCTGCTGTAATATTTCAATCCAATATAGAATGTGTTATTTGTCTACTAAATATGTATAAGGGGCTTTCGTTCAACTGATTTTTAAACTAAAATTAGCATATATTTGACAACAAATTAATTCTGTCACAGCATTATAACATTTTAGGCCTTCGAGAACCAATAAAATAATTTATTTTAATTTAGTAATAATAATAAAAAGTTTATATATTTTAAACTACTAAAATTGGGTTTACTGTGTATTATAGTTTTACTGATCACTACTAAGGAATCTCATACAAGGCTTTCCTCAATTCTCTTCCGTCAAAAAAGTTATGAAAAGCAGCTTACCACCCTGTGTATTGTAGGAGCTACGAAACTCCATAAAAGTGGAAAATATTTCTAAAACACTTCACTGATAAGGACAACTTCAGTTATTAAACCACAACACCCACAATACAATATACTGTAGAAATACTTTAACTGAACGAGAACACAATTTGTAGTCATCATCTGCAGTTCACAAATATTTATAAAATATTTCCACAAGCACATTCTAAACTATTCAACTGAAACATCTCTCTTGAAAATGACTATGTCTTAAATTAATGAACAATGTAATAAACGTACTTCTAAAGTAATCTTTAATATTTAATTATTTTGCTTATTTTCAAATATCTCATGAACCAAGCGATTTATATTTAGCTCTTCGTTTGTACGTTGCTATATTTAACCAAGCAACTCTCTAACACTGATTAAGGTCAACAGGGGTTCTTGGAATCACCCTTGTCGAATAACGTACTCCACCACTAAATTAACCCTTAGTGGTCGTTAGGCTGACAATTAAGGTCTTCTCATATTGGTTAAACGCGTTTGACCAGAAAGAATTATAACACAATAGATTGTACATTATTGAAAGAGGCCTATCACGATTAAAGTCGATGAGTAATTTTACGAATAACTTTTTTCTGTCATAAAAT
>JAQJVL010004656.1:0-42542 GCA_035578905.1 Stictocephala bisonia
TAAATTAAAAACTCGTTAAGGTCATTAGAACCTCATTAAAAGAAACTGACCTAGCTGACTCGTCATGGGGCGAAAACTCTTCATGGGGCGTTTGTCAACCCCCATTTCCCCTCTACTATTCAATATAGTACTTACCACCTGAATGTCTGAACAAAACAGGAAGAGTTTCCGGTGTGAGCCCTTTATATAGTAATTGGATGGAACACTAACGACCGCACCGGTTGGATTATTTATGACATGCGATCGGCTGGAGCGAGCACGTGTCCTAGGTTTGGTGAGAAGTTAAGTAGGCGGTGTCTACAGGCAATAATGTTGACGGTAGTTGTACATCTGTCTGCCAGCTGTACATATGTCTGATGGGGGAATCTCCCTACTTTAGTTCTTTTTTTTTTTGTTTACACAGTTATTAGCACTTCGATTTGGACGGGAAAAGTTACGTTTTATTTGTCTTTTAATGCTCTATCTATTTCATGCAGGCATATATTTTACGGACATGTCAGAACCGACACAACTCTTCTCTATCTTTGACTAAGGTAATTTGCTGCTATGTTTATTTTTATTTTCGAACCATCATATGAAACAACTTATTTGACTGTAGACAATTTTTAAAATGCATTTTTTATCATATGGTATATATACTTTTTGTAATATTTAAATCATGAGAATGTTTATTTTTAATTTAGATTTCTGCTGTATAAAAACAAATGGTTGTTAGAACATTAAATTTAATATTCAGTGTAGAACATACAGCCAGATTTTACTAAATTAAAAGAGAAGATTAACATACGTCTATTTTTTATTTCATGTGTTTGATTCTAAATAAATTGTGTATGATCTTAACAAACTTTGATAAAAAAGTTAACTTATTACTCTAGTTGTTTGTCCATGACAAAAGAATATGACATAAGAAAATACGTTTTGCTAAACCACAGTTAGGTATGTGATGAAATATTCAGTTTAGCAGAAAATTTACATCATCCTTTTAAATATTTTAGCTTTTTTATATATGCCTAGACTTCATATCTTCCACAAGGTTCCTTGGTCATTTTTTTTATGGCTTATACATTATTTTCCGTATGGTTTTACTTAGCAATAAGTTAAAGCTTTTAAGGATTAAATTATGGTGAATTAAATATAGTATACTAGAAAATAATCAACTTTTGTAATGACTAAACCAATTTACAGACCTTTTGCTTTTAATAATATCTAGAAAATGGGTCTACAGAACAACGGGGAAGTGAGAACTTACATGTTTCAAGGTCGCTCTCCTGAGCTGAAGCAAGTAATCATCGTCTTGCGTTGACAATCTACTCACCGATCGAGTTCGCATGGGTTCAGTCCCTACAATGTCACCAGATTGGTTTTTTACTCATTCAGTGTAAGGAGCAGTTTGTGATTTGATTTTGATTGACATTGATTTGACTTTGATTGACTTTGATTTGATTTTGATTGATATTGATTTGATTTTGATGGCGGCGGCCACCTGCCGGACCCAAGCGTTATTGATTGTTTCGGAGAGTGGGGAAGCCACCTGCCGGATCCGACAGGTGGGGGCCTCGAAACCGGCAATCGTCAGGGGCCTTTTGATTTTGATTGACTTTGATTTGATTTTGATTGACCTTAATCGATTTTTAATGGGTTTTGATTTGATTTTGATTGACTTTGATTTGAATTTGATTGACTTTGATTTGATTTTGATTGCGGCGGCCACCTCCAACGCTATAGGGGTAAGGGGGGGAGGGGAGAGGGGTAAGGGGGGAGGGCTGGTTATCGATTTGGCGCAGAAATCCTAAATTCTGGCGGCATTACCATCATCTTTTCACTACTGTTATCGGACGTCGACTGTTGTTTTGATCTTGATTTGGTTGACCCTGAGCAGGAGCACGGTGTGCCATGGTGTAAGTATAACGAACGACTAACAACTTGGTCTGCTAGACTAACAAATCATATACGTATTTAAAGGATTACGAATTTAAATTAATATTACTGTAACACCGGAAAAAACGACGCGTTTGTATTTAAATATATGGAAATAATTTTTAATAATCGTATACAGTATTTATTATAGTATAATGTAATAAATCGTGTGAGTTGGCAGCACTGAGATATTTTTTTTCTACATCTCGTGAGTTGGTAACACTGTTGTGGAAAAAAACAGTTAGTACATTTTAAGAAAAAAAAAACAGATTTTTTTTGCATCAGCTGATACTAGCAGCAGACGACAGGCGTGACGTCACACCAAAACAACACTGACCTAGGACAACACGGCGTGACGTCACACCAAAACAACACTAGTAAACAATAGTAAACTTGACCTCAAGGTCAACACGTGGCTGATAACAGCGGCGGTGGATTTTGACCTTCCCAGAAGCGGGTCTGTTTTGAAGCCTACAAGTGCTTCCCAGAAGCGGCCTGGTTTGAAGCCTTCTTCTATACTACTTTGACAGCCTTTTAAAATGTCATAGGCTATAGGTTAAACAAAATTAGGAGCAACTGAAAAGCACCATGGCAAGATTAAGGTCCAAAAGTGAGGCGTTAGAGTGGAATAGTGCTATGCTGACCGGCAAGGAAGCTACTAGATTGAATAATATGTACAAAATATTTTTTTAATGTTCTGAAATTAAGTTGGAAACAAGCTCTTTCCTGTTTATGATGAAATATTGAAATCGGTTAGTTACCAGTAGTTGTCAAGTTATCTAAGTTTAGAGTTGTTTCGATGCCAAATTGCGATTATTAGAGGGTAGATACTTATAGGTCAAGTGTTACTTAAAACTGTTTAAATGACATTGAACAGCATAATATCTACTATTGTCGATCCAAACATTATTGTATACAACGCTGGTTTTAGAACTGATCGTAAATATTGTGATTCCATTTTTGTTTTAATGTCGTTTTTTATTTCATCTCAAATTATGACATGGTTTGAAATAAAGAACCTGCTTCCCTGGCACACCCTTCTATGATAAATAATACGTCAATGAAAGTGTGTCGGAGAGACTAGGAAAAGTAAAAAGGGATGCTTTCTGGATCTTTCCTTTACTTTTCCTTCTTACTTCCTTGTATTCTTTGCCTAACTTTTTTATATTTGGTGTAACGCCAAGTAATCTCTCCTAATGTTTTTTATAAGTTGTTTAATATGCAGAGTTACCTCACAAAATGTACTATTAAAATATTGTATACTTTTTCTTATTTTAAGGCCGTTCTCTTTTTCAACCTTATTCTACCTAGTCCCTATAGACTATGGAAATATGTAGAAAACTTAACAGACAGCATAGGGGGGAAAACCAGTACAGTACAATGTGAATATTACTGAACAAAACTAACAGTCAAGGCCTGGATTTGAACCAGTGCCTTCTCTAACCCAGGTACAAAGTTATGATACCGTAGGCCACTCGGTCACTGGCCCTCCATATTTAGTGGATATATAAATGTGGGGACGTTTCACTTATATACTAACGTCCATATGACCTCATTGTATTGTATTAATGTAGTCCAGGTAACAAAGAAACACGAACAAGGTATTTATCTGGTATTCAGTATACGATAAACGATGAACCCAGTAAATAAGCTAATGAAGAGGAATTTCGAACATGTTGGACATTAATCAAAGTGGAGTGCCTCAGAGTCGAGCACTTCCTGTTTACTTAGTCCATTAGGATGTTGACTCAGGGAGGGTCAGTAAACAGTAGAGTACAACTCCCTAATTGGCTTTGTAGCAATTCGTCTTTAAATAATAACTAATTAACCTTGATACTATTCGGTTGATGAATAATAGACCGTGTTGTTGAAAAGTTACTTTTCGACACCGGTATGATCAGTAAGTAGGTCTAAATTTAACAATTAACACTACTTATATTAAAATAATACTTATTTACCAATTTGCTATTAATTATAAAACTGTTATTAATACTTAATGTTACTATCCAACCACCATGATTACTGATTATTTTCTATAAGTAGACGTTTTGTCCTTAAAAAGTGTCGTTCCAAAACAGTAATAAATTACATTACACATGCTAGTACAAAGGGCCAGTAACCGTTAAGGACAACATTTAAAAATTAGTTTAGGTGAAATTCTTTTAAAATAATTTAAAAGAGCTATATATACATTTGTTATAAAAACAGCTCAATTTACAGTAAACTATAAATTTAACAGACTATATGCGATAGCCTCTAGTCCACTGAAGCCCATTGTCTATTTAAATCAGGTTTAATTCACCCCAGTTATTGTTTATACACTCATTAAATTAAATATTGCATTTATAATTAATTTACGTGGTTTTCGCACTAACTTACCGGGCCGATCTCATCGGCTCTTGGAACCCAAAGAGTTAACTTTGTAAAAATTCAGACAATAAAACGCTTCATGTTACATATATGTACTGGTGAATACATTTTTGCCATTAATGTTACGAAAGTTAAATAAATATATGTTCATGCTTTTCAAGTTTATGAAATTAAAAATGTACAAATTGATGAACTATTGTACATATGCAATCGATATTATACAATTTAAATTCATTTCAAAACATAATTTTGCTGGTTTAGTTGATTCTCTAGCGTACTTTACTTTGTTTCCATGCAAATATTTACCATACACAATGTAGTTGCTTAGGAATTGCATCAAGCAATTGATTTCAGCAGGCAAGTTACAGTTCTTGGAAAGACAGAGTAACAAGTAGACGTGTTTTCATCGTGGCTGTAAAGGAAATAGCTTTTTTAGTTATATATTCAATTAGCCTAAATATCTTAAATTTAAAACTAGTATTCTTTCTTTAATAACTTTATTGAATTTATAAAGACAGTCTTTACGATTAATTGTAATTACGTATTATTATTTTTATTTATTTATTTATTTTTTTTAAGGAGAGACTGATATCCTTCTTACCCTTACTCTGCCCATTCCTCATAGACTATTGATCATTGCGAGGAACTTATTCAGGCAGAGTAAGGAGACAAACCAGTACAGTAGAAGGTGAATATTACTGATAAATTTTCCAGTCTAGGCTGTATTCGAACCATCCCTGTCTCTAACCCAAGCTCAAAGTCCTGCCGCTCGGCCACCGGCTCGCCAAAATTACTCGGCGGTGATTATTACTTACCCCTATTGAAGCGTCCTTTTGGATCTTTTTAAAGGGATGAAGATAGTTTTAAGCTAACTTCCAAAATAAAACTGTCGATCTGTACAGTATAACAAAATACACATTTTTTCGACAATATATATTTCAATCGAGTAAACACGTAAGTTATATTTTTAATAATATTAAATTATACTATAGGACTAAACTAAGAAAATTAATACAAATACTCCCCTGATATTATACACTATCTCACTATCTATAATGTACTGATAATTTTAATACGATTTATTACTATTTGGGTTTTTAAACATTTTAGTAATAAACTATATTTATAACATTAACCAAGTACATTTGTTATATTTTAAAATTTAAAATAGTAAATTACTACCTCGAAATAACTTAGTGAGATTACTTACCATATTTACCATTTTACAATTAAATTAAAAATCGTATACTGTATTATAATAATAATAATTACATGACCCATTGAACATGCATCTTACTGTTCCATTAATGTTTAAATTCAATTTATACGTTATAAATCGTAAAATATTATTTGTTCAACAAATACAATTTCTATGGAACAAACTAAAATTAATTATGAACAAATGAGTGTTTGAAGTACTGGTGAATACAGGGAAAACATCTCGCATACATGTCCACATATTATTTAAATGAATATACAGTGTGTTTCATGACAACTCTGACTAACATTGAGAAATTTATTCTTTAGTCATAACAAGGGGATATGTAATCAAACATAGGTCCCAAACTTGTTTCGTATCTACAGCAAAAAATAAAGTTTTTCAGTTTTTTGTAAGATAAGAAATTTATGAGATTATCATATACAAAACTGAAAATCTTGATTTTTGGCTTTAGATACGAAAAAAAATCAGCTTGGGACCTATGTTAATGCAATTTAGATAGAGATAGGTTTTAAGCAATTTGATTAGAGTTTTCATTTGGCAGCTTTCTATAAATTGCATAGATTTTCTGATTTGTTATTCATTGATGAACTAAGAATGTACCTTTCAAATAAATCTTTAAGGAATTGTAAAAATCTAATTCTTATAGGTGACATGAACCTGGACACTTTAGAACATACAAATACGATTGATGAATATAAAATCCTTTTAGCTAATAATGGAATACAATTACTAATTAATACTCTAACCCGAACAACAGAAACATCCCGAACGTGTATTGATCATTTTCTAGTTAAAATAAGTAATATAAACGAAATAAATATTTGTACAGCAGCAATTGAGAGCAAAATAACGGATCACTGTATTGACAACTGCTTGGCTGACTGGCAGCGGAGAGGTGGAATCAGCTGATCGGATCCCGGTCAATGTCACGTAGAATGTTTATCGTATTGACTATAACAGACTGGATAGCTTACTCGACACTGTTGATTGGAGTAATGTATATTTGCAACCATATGCCTTACAAGCGTTTAATGTTTTTCAAACAAAAATAATTAGACTTAAATGAGAAAGCAATAAAGATATTAAAACCACGAAATGGAAAGTAGTAAAGCTAAAGCCATGGATAGATGTTGATACTTGCCACCGGATTAAAAAAAGGAATTTGTTAATGAAACAGGTGAAAATCCAACCTAATAATAATAACTTGAAAGAACATTTTAAATCTTATAGAAATAAGCTTAATAATGATATTAGAAAACTGAAAAATAACTACTATTCACATATTTATGAAATCAATAAAAAAAATACAAAGCAAACTTGGAACATTTTAAAAGAAGTGACAAGAAAAAAAATAGCAATAACTTAAATATTTAACTAGAAATAAGTGGTAAAATAACTAATGACTCTTATGAAGTTACAGAAAATTCAATAATTATTTTTTGAAGGTGGGTGATAATTTAAATAATCTGAAAGTAAAACCACTAAACCTTTATTCAAACGGTGCAAGTCAGTGCTTTAGTAAATTTGTCTCTTTAAATTCTATCTATCTAGGGCCTATACTTGAACATGACTTAATAAGAATTATAAATTCGTTGAACAATGGTACAGCAGCAGGAATCGATGGATTAAGCTCTATAATGATAAAAAGGATGCAAAAAAAATACTACCCGTCCTCTTGTTTATTATTAATTTAAGTTTTGAAACAGGTGTATTTCCAGAAAAATTTAAAGAAGCACTTGTGATCCCTATTCATAAGAAAAAGATAAAGCAATTACAAACCTATATCTTTACTATCATCATTTTCTAAAATTTTCGAAAAATTAATGAAAGAAAAATTAGTCAAATTTTTTGTAAAAATTTTTGTAAATTTGTTTTTTTTAGTAAAAATCAAAAGGGTTAAATACCGAAATTGCGTTAATTGAATTTCTCGAAAATATATCTAACGGTTTAAACAATGGTAAGCATGTCAGTGGCTTATTCTTAGACATTACAAAAGCCTTCGAAACAGTGGATCATAATATTTTGTTAGAAAAACTGTTTAACTGTGGTATAACAGGTATTGCTCATGATTGGTTCAAAAGATACTTATCAAAAAGAAAACAGTGTGTTAAAGTAAATGGAGTTCTTAGTAATTTTGGTGAAGTTAAGTGTGGAGTCCCCCAAGGATCGGTATTAGGAGTTATACTTTTTTAGTATACATAAATGATTTATGCAAAGCAAACTTTAAGGGTGAGGTAACGTCGTTTGTGGACGATACGGCTTTTTGTTACATAGGTGACATTTGGGAAGATATTAGATCAAATATCAATTCAGATTTGGAGTCATCACGATGGTGGTTTTCTGAAAATCAAATGGTTCTAAGTGTTAGTAAAACAAATTATATAAATTTTAGTCTGAGAGAAAATTCGAATTTTCCTGAAAAAATCACTTTTAAATGTGTGGAATGTTTATGTAGTGGTAAAACTTGCAGTAAATTATGCTCGGAAATAAGAGGTGAAGAAAGTATAAAATACCTAGGTGTGATATGGTGTGATATTAGATAGTGAATTGAATTGGAAAAAACATATATTAGTAGTTAAAATTAAATTAATTAACACTTTGAGACTAATTTATTTCATAAGACAAATGTGTTGCGAAGACCTAATGAGAATGATCTACTTTTCTTTTGTGCATAGTAGATTAAGTTATGGAATTGAATGTTGGGTAGGAACATATTTGACTAACTTTAAACCACTTATAACCATCCAGAAACATTTTATAAGAATAGTAAAAAAATAACGTAATATGAGTCTTCTTGGCCATTATTTAAAGCATTGAATATATTGCCATTAAGAAATTTATATATTTACAAATTGTTAAAGGTATTTTTTATTAGGAGTAGGAATAGTTATGAAAAGAGTGTTTATAAACTAAGATTGCGCAATGCTGATGATGAGGTGGCACCCCATCCAACGAGAACTTATTTCACTAAGACAAATCAATTTCTAGCTCCTCTAATATACAACAGAATACCTCAACAAATAAAATACATCAATAATGCTAAGTTGTTTGCTAGGCACGTAAGAAGCTGGCTATTAACAATTGAGGACGTTAATAAATGCTAATACATGTTCACTTATTTTTTATATACTAAATTTGAACATGTATTAGCATTTATTAATATTATGTAAGCATAATATTATATTATATATATTAATATATAATATATAATGTAGCATTTATATATATATATATATATATATATATATATATATATATGAACAATAACCTATCTTTACATAAGTAGATGTTTCAAAATGTACGCAAGAGAGAATTAATATACAATAGGTTGTATGAATATAGAAATTTCTGACTATTCATTTATTTATCTTTGTGAAATTGTAATGCAGTCGTTGTTAGTGTCAAATATTATCTATTTATTGAAAGACCTATTTGTTAGACATTTTTGTATGGATATTATGTTCTTACAAATGAATGTGCATGTATAAATGGGTGAATGTAAATATGTAAGTATGAGTGTAGATCTATGTGAGTTTATGTAAATAATACTTTACCGTCACTTTAGGCTGTCAAAGCTTACAGTAGTATACTTTTATATGCAAATTTTAAACATGTATAAGTAAAATTTGAAACCTAATTTTTAACGTATCGGCACACAAGGGTTTATGTTCAATTGTTGAAACTGAAATGTGATTATTTTATTTGTTTTGTAAACAACTTAAATTTTTGTTGTTACTGTAACTTGAGTTTAAGGAATGGATGATCTTGATTTTTGTATTTGTAATCTTTAATATTATTATTTTATTGTTATAGTAATTAATGCTACTTTTTGTATTTGACTGACTGTAATTAATAGTTTATAATATATTATATTGTTTGATTTTCTCCAATCAGGCTCTGCCTTGGAGGGTTTTTTTCCATTAGCCTAATTAGATTGATTATGTAAATTTGTAAAGGTGTAATTTTTCTTTATTTATTATTGTACCTTTTGTATATTTTAACTTGTATATTAGATTGTAAGTTTAAGTTAATGTACTAAGGTTAGTTTGAGTGAAATTAATATATATTTTTTAACTGTTAATATTGTAATTGACTTACAAGGGTATGTTCCTTTTGTAAAGTTTTTTGGCGTTTGGAGAATAAAGTATTATTATTATATTTTCACTTGTTTTGATACAAGCAAGTTTGTTAGAGTTGACTTGAAACACTCTGGATGTAATTTATAGTTCAAAATATATATTTCATAGCTTAACACTTACCTAATCAGGACATACATGATATTTTCTTTTGCTTCTATTTTTTCTAAGAAACATTTTATTCCCCGATCCACTTGGGACACATAATTTTAATCAATGAGTGGACCTGACCGTCAGTTCAGTTGCAGACAGTACAAATATTAAAAATTATTAAATATGATATTGTTTTCTTTCATACGATAAGTTGAAATTTAAGGAACATTGATTAATTGTTTGATATTTAATCAATATATAATTGTTTCGAAACATCAATATATTCTTTTGAATGGCACTCAGCCACACAAAGCTTTCCACTCAAGCTGGAAACAATTGACATAGTTGCCAAAGAGAACATTTAGAGACTGTTTGCAGAGAAACAAATATGAGAGAACAATAAACAATGACGTTCATAAAAGTACAATATGTGGACTCTAGGACGATTGTCATTGTCTGTTGTTGAGGTCCAATGGATGAAACATGGATATATGAATGCGATTGGTTAGGAAAAACGAATTGCTCATCTGTGTCTGTGAAGCAAAAGCGGGTATTGATATTCACGGTGGTGACGACCCACCCACCCATACACATACAGTGATGATGACCCACTCATACACTACAGTGGTAGTGGTAATCTGTCTTCGAGTTTAAATATATGCTATTTTACCATCATTTTAGCTTTTAAAAATAACGTATGTTTAAAGTGCAATCTTTTTAATCTGAGTTTAGAGATTTCGTTATCTACACATTGATTTTTATTTATACTATTTTATTCATACAAAATTGCCAAATTTTAAGTACTAAAATTTAAAAACTACCCCAGAACTATTGAATTAAACCCCAGATCCTAGCCGATCAATGCAAACTATTCCAACCGGGCTGGCTGTTTTCGGGGTGCTGTAAGCTTTTTTACAGTTTACTTAAGAAAACATAGTAGATTAAGCCATACATTATAAACCTATATCTGGTTTTTCTTCTTATGAACCCTACTTTTATCTAAAAATAATACAATTGGGGTAACGACATTGTATAGAATATAAATCGTGTTGAGAATGAAACATTTCAATTTGTCACATCATGTTTTCATAACTTTGAACTCTTATATCCTGTAAAAAATATTTTTTGGGGAAATTCCAAGATAGCCAAAATGTAACTATTTAGTTTATAAATAGTTTCAATAGTAATATGTCTAGTAAAAATATACATAACAAGTTAAATATTTTATCGAAAAAACAAAAATTTTTAAATGTTGTAGTACTAAAATGTTATGTATGTTATAAAGAATTTAAAAATCAATAAATTTATAAAAAGATGTGCATTGTAGAAAATCAAATTTTATATGGATTTAAAAAGTAATTGATACCATGAAGTAAGTGCAAATATTTTACTATGTCCGAAGAAATAAAAAGTTTACTGATAACACAAAACATTTTGTGAAATGTCCGATATTACGTTTAATTAAAAATTAAATTATGTATTGATTACTTTTAACTGTATATGACTTTGTATTTAATCTGATTGTGAATAAAAATTATGCATCAGATTGCTTAAATAATGAAAATTGCATCTTACAGAAATTTATAAGCTATGTATTGTTTTTTACAAAATGTTGCGAAAATAAAATGCAAAGTTCAACGCATATATAAAAACATTTTTTGGTTGTTTTCTTATGCATATTATAGTAGAACATCTTCTTAAAAATAAGTAGATACATAATTTGTTAGGGTTTATGTAGAAGTAAAGTGTATAATTGAAAACAACAAAAGTAATGCAAGCTTAGATTTTTATACCAAAATCTTATCCATTATTTGAGAGCTAATAAGTGACAAATAATACTACTGAAATATAATACCGTCCAATCATTAACGGAATGCCGTGTCAGTTGGTATGTAAACCCCGCGTTTCCGGCAAGATGGTTACTGTTAGCGTCTAGAATTTGTCAAAGATGAACAATATTAGCGCGCATCACTGCTCTGTGACGAGCCATTTGAACTCGCACGTCACTGCTCTGTGGCGAGCCATTTGAACTCGCACGTCACTGCTCTGTGGCGAGCCATTTGAACTCGCGCGTCTCTGCTCTGTGGCGAGCCATTTGAACTCCGCATTTCTGTTTTACTTTTGTTTTTTCCTGGTATTTATTTATTATGAGAGATATCAATATAAAATCTTGTCATATGTAAAGATAATTAAATTTTGTGTCGAAAACAACTAATTTCATTGCGCTACGTTGATAAATAAATTGTTCACAACACTTTTAGTCCATCGACTCTAAAGGGCGCTTGGCCTGGATAAGCAAAAAATATCATGAGCCCTAAAAGGGTCGATGGCCCGGATCTAGGGTTAAACATACCCATTTTTTCCATCTGGGTTCATTAGGTGCCAAATCCCCGCTATAGACATCTAATGTTTGCAAACAGAAAGTTTATTGTGTTTTGTATTAAAGTAATGAAAACAGTACCGATACAAAAGAACTATATTTATTTATTAAAATTAAAATTCTTATAACAATTCGTAATGTTGTTATTTTTCACACTTAAATTTTAAAAACTAACCTCTTAGGTTAAGTTACACCATCCTAGAATCTTTCATTTGTTTAGTGAATTATAACAAAGGCTTTAATTAGGTGGGATATTTAATTTAATTTACTATATATTTTATTTTAGCTCTTTGAGAAAAAACATTATAAATCCTTTCTTAGTTCGCACCTTGACTGTACCAAACTATAGACGAAACCACGCATGAAGATAAGCAACTAAAGCTTTATAGTAAGAAAAAAAGAATAAAAACTGTCATCTGTCAGAAAATGGTACTTTATTATTGTATTCATAAATAAAAGAACTGATTATTAGTTAGTATACATATTAAGTAAATACTATAACATTAATTAATAAACTATTGGCCGTGGTTCCAAATTTAACGTTTACATATGATTGTTTTATAACAACATATTTATACAAACAACATTAATCAAAAACTAGTTCTGAACGTATACACATTCTTATAAATTCATAATTTTTAAGTTAGCCCTGTTTCATAAATTGATACTGATGGCATCAATCCTGTAGGATTATGTAAAAAGGCATTACTGTTTGATAAGATATAAGGATATGAACATTTAGAACATATTCTAATGTTTTTTTTTGCAAAAAATATATATATCGTTAATCTATATACTATATTATACATATATTTTTATTTTCCAAGGCTTTATACATTTAACACGTATTTAACTGCTTAATTTGCGTTAGAATTCTATTTTCGTATGAGGTGCTTGAAAGTTAATATAACTCGTTATTTTAGTTATCTGCGAAGGAAATCATGAGCAAGTCACCCAACACTAGTTTAATAATAATAAAAAATTACTAAAAAATAAATAAAAACTATTTTAAAAGTAGTATATGAGGTTAGTAGATTTAGATAATCCGTTAGTACGTTCCCTACTTTATGATTTAAATTGTAAATTAATAAAATATTTGTAACATTACAAAATTCGTAAGAAATATGCAGTCAAATTGTCCTTGTCACTACACAATGTCAAACGTATAAGTTTCAAACTAAATCTAATTATAAAGCCGATATTCAATGTTTAATGGCTACCATTGTGTCCAAACACACAGTGGCCTAAGTAAACAGGAAGGTCCCTAGGGACACCCAAATTTGATTGGAGTTGGTACTACTAATTATATCTTGACAAACAGTTAGTATTAGGCTGCTAAATAACCTCGTTTGCCAACTAAGATTAATGGTACGAGCAATAAATAGAACTGTCGTTGATTTTAATTGATTTTAGTAAAAAAATCTAAATTTTTAAAATAACTAACTTAATAGTGTGATATATTTTTCTATAGACAGTATAATAAGACCTCATACAATCATAAAAACTACTAGGGGACTCCCCCGCACGTTTTGCGTGCCAGTTCCGTCACTCGCTACGCTTGTTACACCTCGGCCTTCTGCCTTGGTAATTTCTGCTAGTAGTAAGGTTCACTCGCTGCGCTCGTGACACCTCGGCCTGTAACGGAAACATATTAGTAGGAAAAATGTATTACGTATAGATCAATATTCAATTTGTTTAAAGTATCTCACTCACATTACTTGCGTTGTTACCTATTTATTAGTATAAATACCAAATGAAATTACTTAGCATATTTCAAACCTCTTCGATTCATTTGTTTTTGTTAACAGCTGAAGATTAGTTAAATACATAAAATACCTTCATTATAATAATAGTAGAGAGGATCTCTACCGTTGGATGGGAATCATGCTTACAACTTTCCCTGGTTTAACATTATGAGATATCTATTCACTTACCGTGGAACTAACTTCCTCAATATTAAAAACACCTATTTACATGTCAACTGCTGTTAAAACGTTATGGAAATTATTTACATTTGAACAGCTGTTAGTTTTCGATTTATTTTAATCCCTATCCATCTTATTCTTCTGGTCGAAAACAGCTGAGAAACCAGTATTATGTAAGGTTTCTATCAAACTGTTAATTCCGATAATGTTGTATCTCTTTCTGAAGCCAAGGCATCAAACAGCCAAAATTATATTGTGCTGCAATTGCATATCTGTCATAGTAATTTACATATAGTGTAGTAAGTGCCATTTTATTACTCAAAATATATTTCATTGTGAAACTACGTTGAACAAATAAATAACAAACTTTTTCAAAGTTAGTAGTAGAAATAAGGTTATGAAACAGTCTTGGGCTTATTTTATTTATTTTGTCTAAGGTATTCAACTTTTAAAACAGCTAAAATACATTAATTTAATCCTGCATCTTACTATTACAGAATAAAATATGTTTGTTATATCAATTTTGCAATACCAAAAATTGGCATTTTTAACTCTTTAAGTGTTCATAAATAGGAAACGGGTAATATTACGGGAAAAATGTATAGAATAAAAAAGTTTTAAAATTAAATTTTTGTAAAAAAAATATAAACGAATATATTATGTGCCCTAAGAAAAAATTAAAATGTGCACCATTTTTGAAAATGGTAGCTTTTTAAAAATCACTAAATGAATATTTTTTAATCAGGAAAAGTTAGGTAAAGCTTCCCATTTAAAGTTTGTTCTATCTCGGCAGGTTTAAAAGAACCCAATGGTGGCATACTTAAGATCACGCTGTATTTATGGGGCGCTGAAAAGTCTTAGAACGGTCTTATATTTTTGTACTCGTAAACATACCAACATAAAACTTTGTACAGTGACATACTGCAGGAAATTTAACTTTTTGATGCAATCAGTAGCTCTTCACCACCTCAGGGGTATGGCTCGTAAGGAGTCGGTGAACAATCTTGAATGTAAGCATAGGTCGATGTGAATACTATTTTAAATGTCTTAATTAGTAGAAAAGTATGTCTCAAATTAAACCTGAAAAGTTATATGCTAAACAAAATGACAGCTCTCGAAAGTTTTAATGTTTTATGTGCATGTTTAAGTATGGTTTAATTTTATAGTAACAATAGCAAACAAAGCTACAAAACTTCACATATTATTACCGTACTCAAACACCTACTTTAAAATGTATTTAGTGTCCTGTTATTCTTATATGAGAACGTCCACGAGAAGTTAGTAGAACAATTTTAATGTAAGCAAAAAAATTAATATGCAAGTCATTTTAAAGAGATGGTCAAGCAAAGGAGAATGCCACAAACCGCACTTCAAAAGCTTTTTATCCGTTACAAAATGGTTGAGTTTCAAAGATTTTAAATCACCACCCTTTTGTAAAGGATAAATCTTTTGAAGTGTGGTTTGTGGCCTTCTTATTTAGAATGATTTGCATATCATTCTAACCTTTAAGATGATTTACATATCAAACTATGCTTAAATTGGAGATTTTCTACTGACTCCTCATAGACCGTTCCCATAGAAGAATATCAGAACACTGAATACATCTTAAATCAGGAGTTTGTGTACGGTAATCATATGTGAAGTTTTGTAGCTTCATTTGACATGGTTACAATACAGTTAAGCCATTCATGAACTTGCACATAAGATCAGTACTGAAACTTTTGAGCACTGCCATTATGTTTAGGATTAACCTTTTGAGGTTTAATTTGTGGTATGATCTTCTACTAGCTAAGACCTTTAAAATGTATGCACATCGACCTATGCTTACATTCAAGATTTTTCATCGACTCCTTACGAGCCATATCCCTGAGGTGGTGAAGAGCTACTGATTGCATACAAAAGTTCGATTTCGTGCCGTATGTCACTGTAAAACGTGTAATATTTGAAGGTTTGTGAGTACAGAATATTTTATACCGCTCTAAGATTTTTCAGTACCCCTACAACGAAAATTAAATATTATTATTTTGAGTCTTAAGAGGAGGCTTTCAAAATTTAATTATAAATATATGTCTTGTGCCTACATGATCTCTCAAAAAGGGAAAGGATATGTTCATCTATAGTATAATCCTTCTTATGTAAAAATTATAGTTTTGGTTTCAAAATTAATAAAACAAAACTAATGGTTTGAACACATAATTTGAAAACATGGCACAAATATCATTATATATTTGAATTTGTATAACAAGAATTACTTAATTACTAAAATTTTAAATACTTCATTAAGTTAATTTTTATCCTGGATCAAATTAGATGATATAAGGTAGTTGGATAAAGTGTGGTCGTAGAGCTATTTGATGTGGTTGTGTAAGTTAGGTAGCTTATGTTGATTTGTACATATTATGTCCCATTAGAAGTAATTTGAAACAATCATAAGGACTGGGTATGTTTATAAAAGGTAAATTAATTTTCGATTTAGAGTACAACTTTGAGGCTTCGAAATTGAAATAGTATGTTCATTTTTATAATTCACGTAGGAATAGCGTCTCTCTCTCTCTCTCTCTCTCTCTCTCTCTCTCTCTCTCTCTCTCTCTCTCTCTCTCTCTCTCTCTCTCTCTCTCTCTCTCTCTCTCTCTCTCTCTCTCTCTCTCTCTCTCTCTCTCTCTCTCTCTCTCTCTCTCTCTCTCTCTCTCTCTCTCTCTCTCTCTCTCTCTCTCTCTCTCTCTCTCTCTCTCTCTCTCTCTCTCTCTCTCTCTCTCTCTCTCTCTCTCTCTCTCTCTCTCTCTCTCTCTCTCTCTCTCTCTCTCTCTCTCTCTCTCTCTCTCTCTCTCTCTCTCTCTCTCTCTCTCTCTCTCTCTCTCTCTCTCTCTCTCTCTCTCTCTCTCTCTCTCTCTCTCTCTCTCTCTCTCTCTCTCTCTCTCTCTCTCTCTCTCTCTCTCTCTCTCTCTCTCTCTCTCTCTCTCTCTCTATATATATATATATATATATATATATATATATATATATATATTACTAATTATCCTCTTTATATATTTGTATTCGTAGTAAGCTCAAGAGTTCCATCCCACGATAGATTGATGGATTGCCAAGATGTCAGCATTTGGAGCCGCTGAGTGATCATTAAATATCTTATGCTAACGTCGAAACCTTCTAGTCATTGCCATTGGCAGAACGAAAAAAAATACTGGTAGCCTTGAATAAGGTTGTTTGTTTCTCAGGGAGCTGACAGATTTATTCACCGAAACCCTAGAGAGTGTGGCTCTGACGATTCAGTGCGTAGACAACGTCGATGGTAGGACAGAAATCCTCTTGGCATGCTCGCTGTAGGTGACTTCATGGATCACTCCCTGACGTTCTCCAGAAACCCTTTGAGGACACAGCTGCAGCCACCTCACTCCGTCTCGGTGAGCCAAACGAAATTTCTGATGCCATGACTGCTGTCCTCCAAGACCTTCCTCTGGTACAAATGCATCAGTATTTTGTTTGTGTATGTGTGTGTTTTAATAAACTATAAACAACCTAGATATGTTTAACCTTTTGAAAGAAGCTTAAATACTGCATACATTTTGACGATTAACTGCAAAAACCACTGCAAATTGTTTTACTGCCAATTAAAAAAAAGATTAATTACCGAAGAAACTATATAATTGCTTAAAATTTTACTTTATCAATTTAAGAATTAATCCAAATTTTAAATTCATCCAACTCTCAAAAGCATCACCTCCTAGTCAAACTGGCCTAACAGTTCTACACTTTAGGGTCTTCATTGCATCAAATTCTTAAACGCAGCAAAGACCAGATTATTGTGGTGATACAATGCCAGTTACATATTGACTTGTACGTTTGAGATAATATTCACAATAATTATACTAACTGTGATGTTTATGACTAAATTAGCACCCTGTAAATCAGTACATATCATCTACGTATGTACTGTGACGTAATATAATAGAATAGAAATTTCTTTATTTTGAAAATTAATTATATAATTAATTTACAAAAAATTAATTTACAATAATTAATATCATAATATGTGGACAATAAAGGCCACGGATTGGTTGAATCCACCTTAACTCATGAATCCTTCATAGCCTCCCGATCTGCCACCAGTCCATGGGTGGACTGACTTAAAAATGTAGAAATAATTTTACTATTAATTACCATCCCACGATATCTTGGAGGTAATAATAGGATAATTTAATTATTAAAACGCTTACTCTATCGGCAAACATATTGAATCATTCAGAAACAGATTCATGCTAATACATGTTCAAATGACATCTCTGGTTTTTGTTGTTTTGTTTGCAAACTAACTACCTAAATCTCACATTTGAAAATGAGCCTAATGTAATATTACATTAAATGTATGTACAATATATACAAGGAAATTTAGTATTTTTTAAAAGTGTAATATGTTTAGGGAGATTTTTTAAAAGCAACTTTATATTTAAAAAGTTGTTTACAAATGGAGTGCCATAGATTACGGTATGCCAAAATATGAGAATAGTTTCAATACATTGTTTTGACCTACTTCTCGGATTACTAATATCTTTTTACTACTTTTCCCCAACAGAAATAATCTTAAGAACCCAAAACATCTCAGCATATATAGGTAAAAGAGGTAATGTGCTTTATTCAAAAATAAAACATAGAACTTCTAGTTAGTATCTGCCAAGAACCCTAGTAAGTATTTCTATTACAGAATCATCTTGATATAAATATTACAGGCTAATTTGTAATTTAAATAAGTTGTTTGTAACTGTTTAATACTCATACAATATTTTAAAATTTATTTAATATATTAATAAATTCACAAACGTGTAAAAATGTATCATTATACATAATACGTGGTAAAGTTTTTTAACGTAACTCCTCCGTTATTTCAGGACCAATTTTAACGTTTTAGGTGTCAACAAATTTGTTCCTATTCGTAAATTTGCATTAAGGTATTATATGTTCAATATTTTCACAGCAATTATCCATTTCATTTTATCCACAACCCAAATGCAACTTTCACCATCAACCTCCATTATCTGAGCCCACAGTCGTAAGACCCACGCTACAATGGACCTTGTCTCAACTCTATTGCAAATGGCACCATTCAACAGTCATCAATATCTTAGTCCAACTTCAATTAACCTTGCCCTTAACTCTATTAATTGCAAGTGACACCACTGAACCTCCATCCACATCCTTGGCCGACCTTAATTAACCTTGCCCTAATCAACATTGTAAGTAACACCACTCAATCTTCATCCACATCTTAATGTAACATTAACGGACCTTGCTCTTCACATCCTTGAAACTGGCACTTCTCGACTTCCATCCACATCTTTGTCTGACCTTAATTGACCTAGCCTTGAGACCCATCCCCCCACCGAAGCTGGAAAGCGTGCCAACTGGGGGATGGCTCAAAACAAGTCAAGCGATGGGATCACGGGTGGCAGTTGGAGGGTCAAAATAAAACTCGGCATCTGAGCAAAACTAATTTATTTCAAGAAAGAACAACATTTTAATCAATCCAAAAAACGGCAGAAGGCCACAATATCAATTCGCAGTTAAATAAATACAAGAAACACCAACATTAACAAGATAATACAAACGCTACAGAAACAACAAACTCTACAAATACCAAAATTAACAATTAACAACTACATGGCCTATCTGCAGTTTAGCCTGAGACACCCAAAACGTAAGAAATTTATTAAGAATTTAAAAGTGAACATTTAGAAACAATTTAGATAACCCCCAAATAACCCCGGCAATTTAGCCCACATCCCATAATTCCACCGAGGCCAGGGAGTAAGCCGGAATCCCTGGGCAGCTCCGAATAAGAAGTTAAGTCAAAGCACAATAATCCCCTTTTGGTGAAGATTTTAAAAATTAAACAATTTAAAGAAAAATATAACACGGTACCGTTCGAGTAAAAAGTCACTATAAGACATCCATAACACAATAACAAAAGAAAATATAAATAACAATCACTAGGCCTAAACATATAAATAAATAATAACCTAATTTAACAGTAGGGACCTAACAAATATAAACTCTAAAATATATAACAACAAATTAAACTAAATAACAATAAATATTAACACTAAACGTTCGTGTGTATTTCAAGTTTTTTTTCTTTTATAAAAAAAAAACATATAGGTCCCCATGGCTGTTTCATCACTTTTCAGTCTTTAGGCCTAGGCCTCAATAAATAGTTCGGCACCTTTTTTTTCTTTCTCTTTATATTTCACTTTTTTTTCTTTTTTAAATTATACCATCAAAACCCCCAGCTCAGCCGCCAAAATGGAACGCACTGACCTGAGGACAGAAGAACAACACCCAGATGTAGGGATGGCAGCGTAGTCGAGACATAGGTTCTACGACATGGTCCTCAGGCCAGGCTGGCAGTGCAGATGGTCGACCTTCCCTGGACGGCAGGCTGAGGGTTGAAACGTCCTACTCAAGGACCCTGGAGTTTTGAGTCTCTAGCCGGACATGTCTTGAAGCCTCTAGGCGTAGAAAGTCAAATGACGGCCAACCTGGCAGACAAAGGCTGGAACACGGAACGACCGAGTCCGAGCCAACGGCCACCAAATTACGCGAAACGCGGGGCATGAGCGATCTCAGGCAGCCTGGCAGACAACGACGAAAAAAAATGTACCGGTCAAAAGACCCGATACAACCTCCCTCAGCAAAACTCAACACACCCAGGCAGGGGAGAAAACTCGGTACCTCAGGGAACCAAACAGAAGACGAAGAAGACCTCCGAAGAGTGGTGTTCCAAGGACGTCCAAGAGAAACTAAGAGGGGAAACCCCCCGAACAGGGAGCGAACTACTCTGACTGTTGGGCCCGACAAGAAAAGAGAGAAAGAGACTCTCTCAGAACAGCCACCTAGGGCGCAGAGGTGATCAATCTCTTTGCCCCAAGAAACCCCCAGGAACACCAACTCCTGGGTCAACCGTTCCCCGGAAAGCCTTAAGTTGGGACACATGGGCTTTCCTGAACACCCTGCCTGACTGGGGATCAACCAGCAGAGCAGTCACCGGTGACAAAAACCTGTCGATGCGGTGGGGACCCGACCACCGATAGCACAACTTTGCAGCTCTTCGTTCCGCGGCCGAACTGACCAGGTGAGCCTGACAAAGAACCAGATCTCCAACCTGAAAAGGGTTAGGAGTACGACCCTTATCATACCTCCTCCTGACTCTCTCTCTAGCACGTAGCAGGTTGCGCCCAGCAGCCTGCCACGTGGACACAACGTCAGTGGCACCTGGCGAAGGTAGAAGATCCTCTAGCCTCCACAAGTTGGACAAAGGGTTGTTAGGAGGGTAGCCAGGTAGAATCTCGAAGGGAGTGGCATTGTGACTCTCATGCTCGGAAGAATTGAAAGCAAGCTGGAGCCAAGAGAGACTCTCATCCCAGGTATTCTGCTTCTCAGCATGGAAAGTAATAAGGGCAGACCGAAGATTGCGGTTGAACCGCTCTGCATGAGAAGGCTGTGGGTAATAAGGAGAGGTAGTCACATGCCTGATACCATTGCCAAAACAGAACCTACGAAACTCGTGTGAGGTAAACTGGCTACCGTTGTCGGACACAAGAGTAGAAGGCACACCAAAGTGCTGGAAGAGTTGGGACTGGAGAGCACGGATGGTGAGCTTAGCCGTAGCACTCTGAAGTCGGAAAAGCCAGACGAACTTCGAGAAAGCATCCACACAAACAAGTAGGTAGGAGCTACCTGACTTGCTACGGGGAAAAGGACCCACGTAGTCGATGAACACCTTCTCAAAGGGACGCTCGGCCACCTCAGAAGATAACAACCCTAACTTAGCATTCTGACTAGGCTTGCTGAGAGAGCACAGGTGACAAGCCCGCACTCTGCCTGCAATATCCCGGTCCATGCCCTTCCAGATGAATAACCTACGAATCTTAGCGATGGTCTTATGAATGCCAAGATGACCGCCCACAAGGGAAGAGTGATAATACTGAAAGACCATCGGTACTAGATGACTAGGCAGCACTACACGGGGTTCACCCCTCTGTCGAGGACGGCAGAATACACCCCTTTGGACAGAAAATAGGGAGGGTGGGCACCTCCCTCTTGAAGCTCACCTAAGATGACTGACAGCTCAGGATATTTCTGCTGATGGGACAGTAGGTCGTCAAAAGCCAGAGGAAAATCTAGAAGAACAGCACCACACTGAGTAACAGCCTCAGTAGGTGGATCACTGGGTTCGTGATACATGCGGGAAAGAGCATCCGCGATGACATTCTCGGTACCCCTAAGATGTTGGACTCGGAACTTAAAAGCAGAAATTTTGACCACCCAGCGACCAATTTTCCCGAGCTGTCTGGGATGGGCAAGAAGCCAAGACAGTGCCTGATTGTCCGTCTCCAGCAAGAACTCAGCGTGTTCCAAGAAACGCCGAAACTTGTCCATACCAAAGACAACAGCCAGACACTCTAACTCATAGATGGAAGAAGCTTTCTTTTCTTGGTGAGACAACGTCCTCGAAGCAAAAGCGATGGTCTGCCTGACCCCATCAAACTCCTGAGAAAGAACAGCAGCAATGGCGGAGGAGGAGGCATCAGTCTGAAGAATGAATTCTCTGCTGAAATCAGGCATACGCAGGACAGGAGGTTGCATGATAGCCTCCTTCAGAGCATCAAAGGCAGTCTGCTGAGCTTGGCCCCACCCAAAAGGGACCCCTTTCTTTCCCAACTCGTTCAATGGGGCAGCAAGCTCGGCCACGTTAGGGATGAACCTACGGTAAAAATTCACCATCCCCACAAAACGGGCAATCCCCTTGGCATCCCTGGGAGGAGGAAAATCCCGAATGCCCTGGGTCCTCGCAGGATCTATGCAGACGCCTCGAGAAGAGATAAGATGACCCAGAAAAGAAATCTCAGGACGAGCAAATGTGACTTTCTCCGGATTGACGGTAAGGCCAGCTGATTTAAGGCGACTAAGAACTTCCTCCAGATGTTGCATGTGTTCCCCGAAAGTCTCACTGTAGACAAGAAGGTCGTCCAGGTAATTGAAGACAAACTTGAATTTCACATCATGGAAGATGGAATCAAGCAGACGAGTGAGAGTCTGGGCACCCACAGCAAGACCCATAGGAACCCTAGTGAACTGATAGAGATTCCAGGGAACACAGAAGCTAGTCATAGGCCGTGATTCCTTCTTCAATGGAATCTAATGGTAGGCCTGGTTCAAATTAAAAACACTGAAAAACAGCCTTACCGAACCAATCAAACGCAGAATGCAAATCAGGCAGAGGTACCGAGTCAATAGCGTTGAGCCTCCGATAATCCATCACAAGCGTAGACTTACCATTAGGCTTGGGCACAAGAAAAGCTGGACTGGGATAAGCGGAACGAGACGGTTCAGTCACACCCTTGCTCAGAAGATCTTCAATCATAGCCCTCATAACCTCCATCTTGGGGGGAGCAAGTTTGTACGGATGACTTCTAACAGGCTGAGAATCAGTGAGGTATATCTCATACTCCAGAAGAGAAGTGACCCCAAGCTCAGGCGTAAGCACATCAGGAAACCGCAAACACAGCCTCCTAATGGCCTCCGCCTGCTCAGGGGGGAGATGACCAACTGGATCCACCTTGGGTTGTTCGGGCTCACAACCCACCTCTCTGACTGCAGGAGGGCAGTCATAATCACCTACTAGAGGCACCAAAACTCGCCGATTGAACTTGAAAAACATCTGGCGCTTCTGGAGGTCAAGCACCATACCACTTTTAGAGATAAAGTCTACCCCTATGATACAAGAAACCGCCAGGTCCTTGGCAACAAGAAAACCCCACCTCCAGGAAAATCCTTCAATTTTAAACTGTAAAGACGCCTTTAGAAGTATAGGTAGAGGAGTTTGGGATGCCAGCCAGCACGTAATAGAAGAAGGCTCGGTGTACCTGACAAGTCCTAAGGCGTCAAGGGACTCAAAAAGAAAAAGGCTGATGATACTGCATGCCGAATCAGAATCAAGAAGGGCTCGACACACCGTACCACCAAAAGATACAAAAACGCCAGGACACACCGAGGTGACCGCACTAAGTCCCAGGGAAGCCATGCCAGCAAGGCCCGAACAATCCCCGCCACTCCTGCTATGGGCACGTGTCTGAGGAAAATGGCCACGGTCACTCGCAACAACGCGGGGAGCTACTGTGGAGGCAACCCCCCGCGCTGAGCGTTTCCCGCCCCACGACCTCGAGCACGTGGACAGTCACGACGAATGTGACCAGGTTGGCCACAAGCAAAACACACAACAGAAGGCCGAGAGCCACGACCCTCCACTGGCTGACTCACACCTAAAGACATAGCCGGTCGATGGGTAGGGAGAGCACGATGACTCTCATAATCCCTCCCTTGCTGGTCTGAGAACTGCACGCTGCGCGAAACAATGCACAGCTGATGCAGCTCCCGAAAAGACGAAGGCACACCAGCAAAAACTAGCCTACACCGTTCTTCAGGAGAAATTCCATCCAGGATGACACGAACGGTGTCAGCTTCAGAAAGTGTGAGGCGCAACGCTTGACGAGCTGCCTTGATAGACGACACATAGGCTGCCAGAGACTCGCCCCTACCCTGCGACCGATAAAATCTGTCCATGACCATCCTCTCCCTGAGTCGAATGGGAAGAAACGACGAAAGTAACTCTCGATGGAACGAGTCCACCGAGGCATCTCTGGCCAAGACAGAACTCAGCAACTCCCCAACGGGACCTCTGCAATACGGGAAAATCAGACGAAGCAAGTCCCCAGCCTGCATGCCGGGCATTTCACTAAGTCTGAGAAAGGCCACTAGAAACTTAAGAAGCTCCTCAGGATCCATCCCATCGATCACAGGGAGATTCTGGATCATGGGCGTGAGAGGGTTAGGTAGCTTGTGGTAGCTCAGCTGCAGAAGAGCAGGTGAACACAAAGGAGCCGAAGCAGAAGGAACGGCAGCTGGAGCCGAACCACAAGCGACCTCAACAGAAACGCCTCAGACTCAGAAGGAGCCTCAGGCACAGTGAGAGCCATTGTCTCAGCCTGCGGCCTCGACACGTTAGGTGACAGCGAGAAATTAGGCCGCTGACCCAAACCCATAGGAGTCGTGGAACCGGAGAGTGCCTGAAAAATCTCTTCAAGCCTAGACACACTCTCCAAGATCCACGCCCTATCCGACGGTTCCAACCCCGGTGCCCGGTTGACCATACGTAAGCGGGCTAGCAGATGCCCCAAACGTGCAAGATGGCAGGCCCGGTCACGACCCACTGGAGTTTCCAACTGCAAATCTTCTAACACCCCTTCCCAATCTTCCACCTTGCGTTTACAAACCAACAAATCATCACCAACCTCCAGTAGATCAGACCACTCCACCGCCGTACCCGCGGAAAACTGCTCCCGCAGCAACCTCCGGAGATTCAAAACATCACCCTCCGGAGTCACACCACGCGCCCTCAACTCGAAAATCAATTCCTCCTTCACTAGGAGCGCAACATTCTGCAGATAGGCCATCTCGAACGCAACGAATCTCAACAATACACAAAAAACGACAACTCCAGGGTCCAAGATGAACTAAAACCCTCAGCCTACCGAGCCACTGCCGACCACTCCAATCCACCCATCAAACCCATTCAACAAAGTAACCAAGCGGATTGCCTAGGTTTTTTTATTTTTTTTTATTTTTTTTAAGTTAAATTATTTATTTGGTTTTCTAATTGTTTTTGTTTTTCAATAATTATTTATTTGTTTCTTTTTTTTTTTTCTTTACACATTACCAAGACACCTTGACGGTAGGTCGGCCAACCATGACCTACTAACAGGCAAACACCCACCGTCAACCACCAAGTGAGAATTTTTTTTTTTTTTTTAGGCAACCACGCTCTGCTACCAATTGAGACCCATCCCCTCCCGAAGCTGGAAAGCGTGCCAACTGGGGGATGGCTCAAAACATGTCAAGCGATGGGATCACGGGTGGCAGTTGGAGGGTCAAAATAACACTCGGCAGCTGAGCAAAACTAATTTATTTCAAGAAAGAACAACATTTTAATCAATCCAAAAAACGGCAGAAGGCCACAATATTAATAGGCAGAAGGCCCCAATATCAATTCGCAGTTAAATAAATACAAGAAACACCAACATTAACAAGATAATACAAACGCTACAGAAACAACAAACTCTACAAATACCAAAACTAACAATTAACAACTACATGGCCTATCTGCAGTTTAGCCTGAGACACCCAAAACGTAAGAAATTTATTAAGAATTTAAAAGTGAACATTTAGAAACAATTTAGATAACCCCAAATAACCCCGGCAATTTAGCCCACATCCCATGATTCCACCGAGGCCAGGGAGTAAGCCGGAATCCCTGGGCAGCTCCGAATAAGAAGTTAAGTCAAAGCACAATAATCCCCTTTTGGTGAAGATTTTAAAAATTAAACAATTTAAAGAAAAATATAACACGGTACCGTTCGAGTAAAAAGTCACTATAAGACATCCATAACACAATAACAAAAGAAAATATAAATAACAATCACTAGGCCTAAACATATAAATAAATAATAACCTAATTTAACAGTAGGGACCTAACAAATATAAACTCTAAAATATATGACAACAAATTAAACTAAATAACAATAAATATTAACACTAAACGTTCTTGTGTATTTCAAGTTTTTTTTCTTTTATAAAAAAAAATATAGGTCCCCATGGCTGTTTCATCACTTTTCAGTCTTTAGGCCTAGGCCTCAATAAATAGTTCGGCACCTTTTTTTTCTTTCTCTTTATATTTCACTTTTTTTCTTTTTTAAATTATACCATCAAAACCCCCAGCTCAGCCGCCGGGAAACAAAATGGAACGCACTGACCTGATTTAATTAAATTTTGTATAGCTTTTATTAGAGAGAAATGCCCAATTAAGATATAGTTCTCCTCCCTTGCCTAGACGAACCCTTTCTTATTATACAGGATCGTTGGTCTAATGTTTTAAGGTGTATTCCTAACTATAGTTAACTCGGTGACGTGATTAAAACATCACACCCTGAAATTTAACTTTGAACTTAGCAACGACTGCTCCAAATGTAACACAATTGTTTATGTAATAAGTAACGATAGTGACTTTGCTTTTGGTAATTGAATTTGGAATTTCTGAATGAGCACTAAATTTCTTTTCTAGTTTATTAATTGTAACTATGATAATAAAGACTGTCACAGTTAATAATTATTAAATTGGCCAGTGACTTTTACCGGAGGGTTCCTACGTTATCGCAAGATAATGGAGTCAAGCAACATCGACCGTGGCTGTCCCTTGGATGGGTGACCGTCTGAGCGATTCCGCCCTTGCACGCAGCCCGATTTCCCGGTCACTGGTGGTGGTTCGGAAGTCGCCTTTAAGCCGTTGGTGTCTAGGTTAAGTGTTAGAGATGGCTTTTTAACCCTAACTTCACCTGGTCAAATAAGTCATCCTTTAACTTTAACTTGTAACTGTATGAAGTTTAATAGTTGATATGATCAATAAGTTTTTATTTAATTCTGGGACATACTATGATTTGTATCGGATAGACAGCCCAAAATAAAATATGAAACGCTGAATTTTCCGAGTATAATAAGTCCATCTATTTAAGATGGGACCTGAAATAAATAAGCAGTTAACTCCGTACTATTAATTTTAATTACTACCGAAAGTTAACAATTAAATAAATACCTATATTTTATAAAACAAATCTTCTTTGCCTAATATTCAGTTACGGATGAAGTAATAAAACTAAATTTAATCTCTTATCTTATAACTTAATATTAGGTTATTAAGTCAATTAAGCTAACCTAAAAATTAACTGATAATTGCTTTAACTTGAATAATTCTGTGAATAGGCCCTTTAATTTACCAAATAAGTAATTCATTTAGCTATTCTTCCAGTTTTAGTTTGTTCAAATTCTGTTATGTTATATAGAAATAACAATTGTGTTGTTTTAATAGTTTCCAAATCATAAATAGTTTTCTATTATTTGTTTTGCTGTAAAAATATGAATAAGTCAAATATATTTTCTATGCCAGTACATTCTTATTAAAATGTGTTATCAAACCTTTGTTTGTTATATATTTGTTCAAATTATTATTAATACATCACGTAGTTATTTAAACATGAAAACAGTATCCAGTGGTAATAATTTATGTTTGTGATATATAAATCAGGATGTTATTGTGATTTACAGATTAAAAAAACAACATATTAATTATAATAATTTAGTAGCATATTTAGACGATATTTTTAATATAAACTTAAATACCAACAATTGTTATTTTCAACCAGAATCACTGTGGAAATACCAAACCTAAAACAATTAAAAAAATCCCATAGTGGTATTAAGGCAGTAAAGATGATTATGTGAGTTCTTGTTTATCCAAATAAAGATAAAGATGACATATGAAACAATTTCTTTGTATTTTGAGATATTCACCTACAGTAAGTGTACTGATAAGATTTGAGTGCCACTATATTTGGGGGGGGGGGTTCTGGGGATGTGAGGGTTGAGTTTAGGGAGAGTAGGTTTGAACGGAGTAGCATTATTGACACAATGCCAGCATATAACCTCTACTAACATAATTGAATCATCGGACTGAGAAGTACCCCTTGGGAGCTTACTCATATACAATTTTGCTATAGCGTATATGCTTAAATATAACTAGTATTTACAATTTTTTTTAGTTTTTTGTTTGAGTTAATTTTAGTGGTAGTTCAAGTCGGCCACAGAGAACTATTAAGTTATCTTAGCTTTAATACATTTTAAACCTAATGAGTGCAGACGCTTGAAAGGCTGTCATGTTAAACTGGCATTCTTGTTTAACACTGCGTGCCTCTCTCTGGCTCCTGGGTGAACGATAGGTTGTGGGGATGTGTGTGAGCCGAAATTAATTGAAAATAATAAGTAAATAAAATCTATCAGAGGTGTTAATCCTCGTTTGAAATGTTCACATGCATTCCGTAACAACACTTCAAAAATCAAATTAAAATCTTCACTGAACCGGTCTCCAAAATTTCAGTAACGTTAGTATTATGTATCATGATACAGGAGAGGAAAGTGAGTTCTTTATTGGGTAACTCTCCCCATTTAAAACCATAAAATACATTACATTAAGGGAGCTGCTTACCGCCTATCTCACCCATGTTAGACTGGGCAATTTTGATGTGCTTTTTCTTAGGAACTATTATACATAGACGGGTTTTTATATGCTTTTGTTTAAGCTGGAAGCCCTAATTACCCACTGAGCTTTTTTCATCGCCCCAAATTAATTTTTTTTCATATAACAAATTTATTTTCAAAAACTTGACAAAGTTTCTTTTTTTAAATATATTTATATTTTTATATAGTAAAAGCTTGACCAATTATAACGAAAAAAACTTAATATGCCAGTGATGTCTTTCCAAACAACTGGTAAACATTTGAAAAGTCTAGTTTGGAAAATGACTTAGGGACGGTGAATAACATTTCAAAAGTTAACTTTCGGAAATCGAAGTTTTGTAAGAGACTGCCTTTTTCAGTAAAGTCATGCTGAACATAATAAACATAACCTAACTGCTGACTCAACAACCAAATTGACAGAAAGTTGCTATGCAACAGTTGATGTATCTAGAAGTGCTGACAACTACAAAATATAAAACAATACATAATGATTTCCAAACTATTTACTATATATAAAAACCAGTTTAGGGTCAGAAATTGGCAAATTATGTTAATGCACTTGATTTTTCAAAATAATTAAAAAATATGTTAAACTTACTGGAATGAGACACATGATATGATCATTTGAACCGTAACTAAAAAAAAAGAATAATAAAATATCATAAAACAAACATGGATTATTTTTTACTTTTGAGGTATACAACCACAAAGAATAAATGGTGGACACTCAAACTATAAATTATCTTTCCTAGGTGAATTCATACCAAGTGAACTATGAGATAGCTAAAAAATCGAGTTGGTACAATGTTAGTAAGACAAGACTATAATAATAAATAAATTAGTAGCAATTTCAGTCTGGAGATGAGAATGAAAAATGCAAAAACCAAAATCAATTAACTACAACTCAATTAGTGACAGCTAATACGTGAAAAAATAACCAGTAAAATAAATGTTGATCTCTAATTGATCTGAAAACGATAAAGGTAACATTCCACTCTCAAGTTCGTTTACGGTGCAATTAATTTTGTATCATTTAAATATCAACGAACCTTCAACAACTGATATACAAATAACTAAAATAATATTAGCATACTTAATTGAGCCCAAGTATTCAAGTCTAGTAATTTAAAAACAAAAAATATTTTGGCTTAATAAATAAATATTTATGAAACATTCATTTTGATAATTATTTATCAAATTGATAATAACTATAATTACTACCTTATCATAATTTAAAACGATTACTCCATTTATGTACAGCAATACAAAAACATACTTTATATACACATTTTATTATAAAAGTTTGGTGGACTGAACAAATATGACGTTTTCTGAAAAGCTTTACAAAAATAGATTTCACTTACATTACATATTAAATAGCAGCTAATATGGTCTTTGGAATAGTATATTTTTATACCAATAGTAAAGCCTTTTAGTGATGTAGTACGACACATTTTACATTGAAAATACTCTACTTGTGATAGCAATAAAAAATCCATTTGATTACATTTAAGAATGTCCAATTTTCTACTGCAGATGATTTCATTGATAATTATTATAATTTACCATCTCAAACACATTGTTCAATTTACACTGTTTATATTCAGTGATGCAGATTCTATGAAAATGTATTTACAAAACTAACATTTCTAACAGAACAAAATTTTTAAGAAAATAATAAAGATAAAATGACCCTAATATTATGTTGATCAATTTTGGTAAGCACCAATTAGTACATTAACCCAGAGAGACTCACAAAAGTTATTTTTAGTACCAAAGCACTACATGATCAAATATAAATAACTTTATCAGGGTAGTTAATTTTTTCATGAAGGCTAAACAGCGAAAAAGTAAAATAATTTAATGTTTTATATATACTCACATTTAGGTAGGCCTCAATGTACCTTAATTGTTGCTACATTCCATTGTAAAACACTTTAGACAATAACATAGCTGAAATTCTCAGAAATAAGTTGCTGATTGCAAAATCCTCTTGGATGAGGTGCATTCCAAACTCAAGTGTTTATTATAAAAAGCAACCACAAAAAAGGTGTGCTTGGACTGACACAATATTACGTTTACTTTAATACAAATATATGCATTGTTTCCTGCATTTTAATTTGGCTTTTGATATAATAATTTTGATAAATTTAATTTAAAATCGATTTCTGACACATTTTATTTCATCTTATTGATAATAAATAGTCCCATTACATAAAAAGAAATACAATGTCAAGTAGTTGTTACTTTGATAAGCATATTTCTTATAACTATCAAACTAGTGATAACATTAATTTTATAATTCGTGAAACTACTTGTAACATTTTATATTTCTTAATAATCGATTATCATTGATAGTAAATGACGAAAGCTTATGTATTATTTTCATAATATTACCATTACAAAAAAATCGTAAATCTTTCTGCACAGTATCCATATACTATTATATATTGATTGGAGATGTGACATTTATAATCACAAACTCCTATTATATGGCTTTCTAAGACTAAAATGAAAATTCACAATTAGGAATATGTTGACTTTATAAATATTATTATATAAACATCTAATGAGTATTTATGTCAATATAGACTTAGTCGTTTTTATTGAAAAAATGATATCTGTGAAATCTTTGGAATATGTTTGTAAAATAACATCTTAATATACAATAACAGGTTTTTATTAACTGACAAACGATATATTTACAGAAACATTAATAATTTTATCAAAAAAACTAAACTAGTTGTTTTATTGTTTACTACTTTTAATATAATAAAATCAATTGCCAAATAATTTATAGATTTTTTAAAGGAGAGGCCAACCTCCTTCTTAACCTTACTCGGCACATTCTTCATAAACTCTTGATCTGTGCGAGGAACTTATTCAGACAGAGTAAGGTGGCAAACCAGTAAATTATCTATTCTAATTGATCAAATTAGAATAGATATATATCTAATCTAAGAATAGAATAGCTATCTATGAAATATTTTAGTTTTAAAAATTAAGCTGAAAAGTATTTAGACAATTCTGAAAATAATCTTAAGCTTAATATATTGTTTATAATGTAAGGTTATTAAAGATTTTAGGTTAATGCTAATGATAGCAGATCTAAGAATTTAGTTTGCTCTAAGTAGTTTGACAAATGTATTTGAAGTTTAAACAAATTACAATACTAAATTCACAATCACTTGCACATATTCAGTCAAGCAAAACAAAGATACTTTTTTGTATCTTTGCATGTAAAGCAAGAAGACTACCTTGTGATACGAAAAGAGAAGGATATGAAGTGAAGGAAAGACTAGCTTTCTCTCAAAGGTAAAAAGTTCCTTTATAACATTATTTAAAGATGTAGGGTTTAGATTTTGTTAAATAAAACATAGTTTTTCTAGACATTAATTTAAGTTATATAGTATTACTTGGACTTATAATATGTGACAAAGTACAACTTATAAATTGGGAAAGGCTTCATATTAAGCATTAATATTTTAAAATATCTTTTTTGAATATGATTCTAAAAACACAATATTTAAAAAAAAATTTAGTTCCAATGGAAACTTCTACTACCCCTCCAATTCCTAAACATAACTTCTCCTAGTAACGTCCGTACACCAAAAAACTGTTCGTGTTGAGGCACCGAGAAAAGCTGAGGACTAATACTCTCCTGAGGGAGTTGTTCCAATGATAACGATCTACTGCCCCTCCAGTTCCTGAATATACCTTCGCCTAGTAAGTAAGATGAGTACACCAAACCACTGCTCGTGTTAAGGCACAGAGGAAAGCTGAGGCCAAATACACTCCTGAGAGAGTTGTTCCAATGATAACGATCTACTGCCCCTCCAGTTCCTGAATATACCTTCGCCTAGTAAGTAAGATGAGTACACCAAACCACTGCTCGTGTTAAGGCACAGAGGAAAGCTGAGGCCAAATACACTCCTGAGAGAGTTGTTCCAATGATAACGATCTACTGCCCCTCCAGTTCCTGAATATACCTTCGCCTAGTAAGTAAGATGAGTACACCAAACCACTGCTCGTGTTAAGGCACAGAGGAAAGCTGAGGCCAAATACACTCCTGAGAGAGTTGTTCCAATGATAACGATCTACTGCCCCTCCAGTTCCTGAATATACCTTCGCCTAGTAAGTAACATGAGTACACCAAACCACTGTTCGTGTTAAGGCACAGAGGAAAGCTGAGGCCAAATACACTCCTGAGAGAGTTGTTCCAATGATAACGATCTACTGCCCCTCCAGTTCCTGAATATACCTTCGCCTAGTAAGTAAGATGAGTACACCAAACCACTGCTCGTGTTAAGGCACAGAGGAAAGCTGAGGCCAAATACACTCCTGAGGGAGTTGTTCCAATGATAACGATCTACTGCCCCTCCAGTTCCTGAATATACCTTCACCTAGTAAGTAAGATGAGTACACCAAACCACTGCTCGTGTTAAGGCACAGAGGAAAGCTGAGGCCAAATACACTCCTGAGAGAGTTGTTCCAATGGTAACGATCTACTGCCCCTCCAGTTCCTGAATAAATGCATAAATGAATAAATGAATTTATTCCATCATAATCAGTACAAAGTTATAATAATAAAACAACCCGGGATTGACTGACCACTTTTACGAGTAGTGTGGTCAGTATAGGCAACAAAATACAACAGGTTTCTTGTAAGAGTCCAGATTATAGTAGCATGTTGTTATCAGCCGGGCTGCTCTGCGTGGCGTCTACACCTAACACTGATAAGGCACATAACAGGACCTGTTATGCAAGACCGTACCTTCACTGCAATTCACAACTGATGCACTTCACTACAATACTAATAAACACTAATAAACACTAATAAACACAAACAGTTCACTTCAGCCTAGTATAAAAATATTTACAATTTCTTATTTCAATTATTACAATATTTTACCAAAAATAAAACCAAAATACATAATACCATTACAATAAAACTATAAAACACAAATAAACAGAGAACACATCTTCATTTTTAACTGTAGAATAAGTTACAATTTTCGTTTAGTAATAGAAAAGCTTTTAAATTACTACAAAATTTTCTAACTTTAACTGAAATTTTAATTTCAAAAGGCAACTTGTTGAAACATTTTGGACCATTATACAGAAATGAATTCTTCAATACGGACTTGTTAATCTTAGGAGTTCTAAACATTCTCCGGACTATGCTTCTGGTACCGTAATTTAGGTCCGTTGTACCCAAATTACCACTTTTAGTGTAAAAAAGTCTGAGGACTTTAAAAACAAACAAATGTTGTAATGGTAATATTTTCAATTGAACGAAAATCGGAAATGAGCTGTCTCGTATTCTCTTGTGTGTAATTATTCTCATAAAATGATTCTGCACCACTCTTAATCTCTCTATTAAATATTTAAAAGTCCCACCCCAGCACACAACTCCATACTGAAGTCTTGAATTTACTAGAGCAAAGTACAGAGTTCTTAACAAACTTTCATCACAGAAATTTCACAAAAAATAAAATTTTCTCGTAATCGCTTTAAGTTTGTTTTGCAGTACAGTTATGTGCTTCTCCCATCACAATTTTGAATCAAAAATTACTCCAAGATATTTGAAATTTTCTTCTTTTGTTATATATTTACAATTACATAGATCTTCCATGTTTTTCGCACAGTTAATCTCATGAAATTTAAAGTCGCGGTTAAAGCCAAAATCTTTAAAATCAAAATTCACATACTTCGTTTTATCAACATTAACTGACATTTTGTTCAATTCACACCATCGTTTCAAAATAAAAAGATCTTGATCAATTTGGTTCCAAATGGTTTGTGCATGTGTTTGGGAATAGAAAAAAGCTATGTCATCAGCGAAAGCACTTGCCTTCCCATTAAAATTCTGCTCTAATAAATAATTAATCAAAATCAGAAACAGAGTAGCAGAGATGACACTGCCCTGCGGCACACCTGTTGTGACTGGCAGCGGTGCGCTGACAGATTGTCCAACTCGCACTCGCTGTTCCCGCCCAGTGAGGAAGCTACGGAACCAGCTCAAGGCTACGCCCCGCACTCCCACCACCTCCAGTTTTAGTAATAGAATTGTGTGATCTACCAAATCAAACGCCTTTTTAAAGTCTATAAATAGACCTGTAGATTTTTTACCGTCATTTAAGCTGGAATATATCATATCTGTAACATTAATAAGGGCATCCTCAGTTGATCTACCCTCCCTGAAGCCATACTGATTCATACTAAAAAACTGTATACTATTTAAATAACCGAGTAATCTTATTTTCATTAATTTCTCGAATATTTTGGAAAATACTGAGAGCAAACTAATAGGGCGGAGATTGTCCAATTTTATAGATGTACTCTTTTTGTAAATTGGCACAACTACACTTGATTTTAATTGTTTTGGAAATTCACCTGTAGAGAAGCTTAAATTTATAAGCTTAGCAAGAACAGGAGATATTACGTGAGCAATGTGTTTGATCAATGCTACACTAACGTTATCAAAACCTGATGACTTTTTATTTTTTAAATTTTTAATGATTGTTAATACTTCATTTTCGTTCGTTGGAAGGATAAAAAAGGAAGACAGCCTTGGTGTTAAATTGAGTTCATTGACTGCATTTGACGATTGGCTAGACTGTACTTCGATAAGGTAATTGTTAATTGTGTCGGCTACTGCATACGAATCAGATAAGATCACTCCGTTATCTAATTCTATTTTGTCAACAGATTTCTTAGAATTTGACCCACTCAGATTATTTACAATTTTCCATTGAAGAGATGAATCTCCTTTTGCTTCATTAATTTTTTTAGAATAATAATTATTTTTCGTCTCGTTAATTTCTATTTTTAATCTACTACAGTATCTATTGTAAAATTCAAAAAAGCTTCTATCATACGGTCTATTTTTAAAAATTTTATACAATTTGTGTTTTCTTTTTATTTTATCTAGTAACTTGGTGTTAATCCAAGGACTGATTAACCTAGCTTTCTGAAGTTTACAAAACCTCAAATTTTGACATTTTTTGCAATTATCAATTATATTACTTAATATACTCAAAAAATAACTGAAATTTGTACTAACATTATCTGATGCATAACATACACTCCAATTTACAGAACTTATTTTTAACATCACCTTTTGAAAATCAACAATGGCAGCACCACTAGTTTTGTTCTGGATATTGCAATTATTACTAGACTGATTTTGTAATTGGTTAAAATCTATTCTTAAGCCTAACATACAATGATCTGTCAAACCTACGTCGAAAACTGCATTCTTAAATATGGAAGTCTTACGGTGCCTAATAAAAATGTGATCTATACAAGTTTGGGAATTAGTAGTTATTCTAGTTGGGGAGTCTATAAACTGAACAAAACCATTACTGTTTAACATACTTAAATATCTATGTGAACTTGGCGTATTGTCAATTATATTAATGTTAACATCTCCAATAAGGATAGTACTGTTAGGAATGGATTCTAACTTATTACCTAATTCCACTACAAAATTATTTTCAGAATAACTGTGCAATCTATAAATACAAAAGATATTAAAAAACAATTCCTGATATTTGATTTTTAAAAGTAAAGTATCAGCTGTGGTACAATTTAAATTTAAATTTAACACAGTAATATCGGCTAAAACATAACATAAAATTCCTCCTGATCTAAAGTTATTATTACAGCAGTGGAAAACATTGTACCCCGGAATGTTATAAAGTTCAACTTCGTCACTGCCAATCCATATTTCGCTCATGATTATAAAACTTATCCGATGTTTGATTTGATTTAAAACCAGCAAAAAACTATCAAAATTTTGTCGCATACTTCTTATGTTCGCATAGATTAAATTTTGGCTTAAATTATTCTGTGAAATAAAAAACTATTGAAATCTATCTGATCTGAGTTTGTTGTTGTTTGCATATAATTATAGTAGGTACTTTAATATAACGAACATGCCTAAGCATTTTAAGATGTGACTTACAAGTCTAACTGAGTACTTACAGGTCTAACTGAGTTTTTCCATGTCCTCATAAGTGTTGATCTTTTTCACTGGCTGACCCTCGGCTTTCCTGGCGAAGAATTTTCCGTCCCGGCACCAGACGAATTTGTAGTCGAGTTCTCTTCCCTTCTGTTTGAGCTTGGACAGGAACTGCTTATTTTCCGGCGAGAGATGGTCGTTGACAAACACACGTTGAGCTGGGAAGTGCTGGTTAATATCTCGAGCTGTCAGATTCTTCTTCTGCCGGAACTTTGCTATCCACTGCTCCTTGATCCACCTGGCCGTGAACTGGACGATAACAGATGGTTCCCGGACGTTTCTGTATGACGGTACACGGTGTACAGCGGCGATGTCCGTCTTCTTCACCTCCACTCCAAGGGCCGCTCCCACCTTCGCCTAGTACCTTCGCCTAGTAAGTAAGATGACTACACCAAACCACTGCTCGTGTTAAGGCACAGAGGAAAGCTGAGGCCAAATACACTGCTGAGAGAGTTGTTCCAATGATAACGATCTACTGCCCCTCCAGTTCCTAAATATACCTTCGCCTAGTAAGTAACATGAGTACACCAAACCACTGCTCGTGTTAAGGCACAGAGGAAAGCTGAGGCCAAATACACTCCTGAGAGAGTTGTTCCAATGATAACGATCTACTGCCCCTCCAGTTCCTAAATATACCTTCGCCTAGTAAGTAACATGAGTACACCAAACCACTGCTCGTGTTAAGGCACAGAGGAAAGCTGAGGCCAAATACACTCCTGAGGGAGTTGTTCCAATGATAAAGATCTACTGCCCCTCCAGTTCCTGAATATACCTTCGCCTAGTAAGTAAGATGAGTACACCAAACCACTGCTCGTGTTAAGGCACAGAGGAAAGCTGAGGCCAAATACACTCCTGAGGGCGTTGTTCCAATGATAACGATCTACTGCCCCTCCAGTTCCTGAATATACCTTCGCCTAGTAAGTGAGATGAGTACACCAAACCACTGCTCTTGTTAAGGCACAGAGGAAAGCTGAGGCCAAATACACTCCTGAGGGAGTTGTTCCAATGATAACGATCTACTGCCCCTCCAGTTCCTGAATATACCTTCGCCTAGTAAGTAACATGAGTACACCAAACCACTGCTCGTGTTAAGGCACAGAGGAAAGCTGAGGCCAAATACACTCCTGAGGGAGTTGTTCCAATGATAACGATCTACTGCCCCTCCAGTTCCTGAATATACCTTCGCCTAGTAAGTAAGATGAATACACCAAACCACTGCTCGTGTTAAGGCACAGAGGAAAGCTGAGGCCAAATACACTCCTGAGGGCGTTGTTCCAATGATAACGATCTACTGCCCCTCCAGTTCCTGAATATACCTTCGCCTAGTAAGTAAGATGAGTACACCAAACCACTGCTCGTGTTAAGGCACAGAGGAAAGCTGAGGCCAAATAATCCTGAGGGAGTCGTTTCAATGATAAAATTCTACTGCCCCTCCAGTTTCACAATATACCATCTCCTAGTAACATCCGTACACCAAGCAACTGTTCGTGTTAAGGCACAGAGGAAAGTTGAGGACAAATACTCTTCTGAGGGGGTCGTTCCAATGATAACATTCTACTACCCCTCCAGTTCATGAATATACCTTCTCCTAGTAACGTCCGTACACCAAGCAACTGTTCGTGTTAAGGCACAGAGGAAAGCTGAGGACAAATACTCTCCTGAGGGGGTCGTTCCGATGATAAAATTCTACTGCCCCTCCAGTTCCACAATATACCTTCTCCTAGTAACGTCCGTACACCAAGCAACTGTTCGTGTAAAGGCACAAAGAAAAGTTGAGGACAAATACTCTCCTGAGGGGGCCGTTCCGATGATAAAATTCTACTGTACCGGGTCTTTGACCGGTACATTACGTTTTTTTTTCGTCGTCTGCCAGGCTGCCTGAGATTTGCTTTGCCCTGCGATTCGCGTAATTTGGTGGCTGTTGGCCCAGATCCGTTCGTTCCGTGTTCCGGCCTTCGTCTGTCAGGTTGGCCATCAGTCTAGATTGTTCTAGTAGAGTTCTACTCGGCCGAACCTCCTTACCATGCCGGGCTAGAGCTCCTAAAACGTAAGTGTTCATTCTGTAAGTTTTAATATCTAATCACCCTTTTGGTGAAAATACTTTTGTTTCATTGAAAATATTAATCGTTCTTGCTTGTGTTTTCAGGGTTTTGTTAAATTTGTATTTTCTTTGTCTAGTTTGGTTAACCTAGGTTTGAGCCATGTGCTCCATGTTACTTTTTTACCGTTAATTGCTTTTTATATCTGCCTTTATTGTCAATAGTAGTTCTGTATAATGTTTTGTTGAGCCTTTTTACAGTTGTAGTTACCGATTTACCATATTTTTTGTTCTTTGCCAATAACCTAGCCTATCTGTGTAATTTGATTTTCATGTTATAACCTATTGCTCGTGTATCCATAGCCTAGTATTCAGTTTGTCATTTTTTTTGTTCCATATACGTAATTTATTCTTTGGTAATTTGTTAACTTGTAATTGGTTTTAAATCTGAGTTTGCCAACATAATTATTCATAGCCTAAAGTTAAGCTTTCACTGTCTTGTTTGCACTTCATGTTCAGTTTGGCAAAATCATGCAACCTTATATTTAGTTGTTATGTATATTTTTGTTAAGTGTATTAGGGGTGTTTGGAAGTGAATTTTTACTCGAACGGTACCGTGTTATATTTTCTTTTAAATTATTTAATTTTTAAACTTTCACCAAAAGGGGATTATTGTGCTTTGATTTAACGTCTAATTCGGAGCTGCTCAGGGATTCAGGCTTACTCCCTGGCCCGGTGGAATTATGGGATTTGGGCTAAATTGCCGGTTTAATTGTTGTTTGCCAGAAGTTTTCTAAATTTTCACTTTTATTTGGGGCTTAAAATTTGCTTACGTTTGGGGTGTCTCTGGCTAGGCTGCAGATAGGCCATGTAGTTGTTAATGGGTAAATTTGGTATTTGTTGCGTTTGTTGTTTTTGTAGCTTTTGTGTCTTATCTGGTTAATTTTAGTGTTTATTGTTATTTATTGAAGTGCGAATTGATTTTGTGGCCTTCTGCCGTTTTTGATTATTTAATATTTGCTCTTTGGTAATAAATTCAGTTTTGCTCAGCTGCCGAGTGTTATTTTGACCCTCCAACTGCCACCCGTGATCCCATCGCTCGACTTGTTTTGAGCCATCCCCCAGTTGGCACGCTTTCCAGCTTTGGTGGGGGGGATGGGTCTCAATTAGAAACCTTATATTTAGTTGTTATGTGTAAAATTTTGTTGTTGTGGCTGGACTGTTTTTAATGGCTGTGTTTGACCTTGCAGTCCAGGGTCCTTGAGTAGGACGTTTCTGCCCTCGGCCTGCCGTCCGGGGATTGTCTACCATCTGCACTGCTAGCCTGGCCTGAGGACCATGTTGGAGCCTGGAGGCGCCCGCTATCCGCTCTACATCTTTGTGGTATAAGTCTCCTGTCCTCAGGTCAGTGTATTCCATTTTATTTCCCGGCGGCTGAGCTGGGGGTTTTGATGATGTATTTCCTAAAAGAAACACAAAAAAGAAAAGGGCAGTGAAATATAAAAAAAAAAAAAAGAAGAAAAAAAATTTGTGGAACTTTATGTGGCCTAGGCCTAAAAACTGGGACAAAGTGATTGATGAAACAGCCATGGAGACTTATATTTTTTTTATTAAAAGAAAAAAAAAGAAAAGCTTTAAAATACACACAAAATTTTGTTGGATGTTAATATTTATTATATTTATTGTTATTTAGTTTAATTAGTTTATTTGGTTGTTATATTTTGTAGAGTTTATATTTGTTAGGTCCCTATGGTTAAGTTCTGTTATTATTTATTGTTATGTTTAGGCCTAGTGATCGTTATTTATTTTTTGTTGTTGTTAATTGTATTATAGATGTCTTGAAGTGCATTTTTAATCGAACGGTACCGTGTTAGATTTTCTTTTTAATTGTTTAATTTTTCAACTCACCAAAAGGGGATTATTGTGCTTTTGCTTAACGTCTAATTCGGAGCTGCCCAGGGATTCCGGCTTACGCCCTGGCCCGGTGGAATTATGGGATTTGGGCTAAATTGCCGGTTTAATTGTTGTTTGCCAGAAGTTTTCTAAATTTTCACTTTTATTTGGGGCTTAAAATTTGCTTACGTCTCTGGCTAGGCTGCAGATAGGCCATACACCATACAGTTTGTTAATTGTTAAATTTGGTATTTGTAGAGTTTGTTGTTCTTGTAGCTTTTGTGTGTGGTTTGTTATTTATTTAATTGCAAATTTATATTGTGGCCTTCTGCCTATTTTATATTGTGGCCTTCTGCCGTTTTTGTTTAATTATGCTTGCTTTCTTGGTAATAAACTAGTTTTGCTCAGCTGCCGAGTTTTATTTTGACCCTCCAACTGCCACCCGTGATCCCATCGCTCGACTTGTTGTGAGCCATCCCCCAGTTGGCACGCTTTCCAGCTTTGGGGGGGGGATGGGTCTCAATTGGTAGCAGAGCATGGTTGTCTAAAAAAAAAAAAAAAAAAAAAAAATGTTTTCTCTCTTGGTTGTTGACGGTGGGTGTTTGACTGTTAGTAGGCCATGGTTGGCCGACCTACCGTCAAGGTGTTTTGGTAATACGTAAAAAAAAAAAAAAAAAAAATAAAGGAACAAATAAATAATTATTTAAAAAGAAAAACAATTAGAAAACCAAATAAATAATTTAACTTATATTAAAAAAAAAAAAAAAATAAAACCTAGGCAATCCGCTTGGTTACTTTGTTGAATGGGTTTCATGGGTGGATTGGAGTGGTCGGCGGTGGCTCGGTAGGCTGAGGGTTTAGTTCGTCTTGGACCCTGGAGTTGTCGTTTTTGTGTACTGTTGAGAATTTTGTTTTGCGAGATGGCCTATCTGCAGAATGTTGCCCTCCTGGTGAAGGAGGAGTTGATATTTGAGTTGAGGTCGCGTGGTGTGACTCCGGAGGGTGATGTTCTGAATCTCCGGAGGTTGCTGCGGGAGCAGTTGTCCGCGGGTACGGCGGTGGATTGGTCTGATCTACTGGAGGTTAGTGAGGAGTTATTGGTTTGTAAACGCAAGGTGGAAGATTGGGAAGGGGTTTTGGAAGATCTGCAGTTTGAACCTCCAGTAGGTCGTGACCGGGCCTGCCGCCTTGCACGTTTGGGGCATCTGCTTGCCCGTTTAAGGCTGGTCAACCGGGCACCGGGGGTGGAGCCGTCGGATAGGGCGTGGATCTTGGGGAGTGTGTCTAGGCTTGATGAGATTTTTCAGGCACTCTCCGGTTCCACGACTCCTACGGGTCTGGGTCAGCGGCTACTTTTTGCTTTAAATT
>JAQJVL010004657.1:0-42544 GCA_035578905.1 Stictocephala bisonia
TAAAGACATTTTGATCAAACCATGGCTTGATTATTGTTAAGTTTTGTGACGCCATTTGAAAACATCGGTTTAGCTTTCAGCATCGAACAGCACAGCTGTATCGTCCGCAAAAATAAAAAATAAAAAAAAATAGAAAAAACAGATCTCCAGAAATATTTATTTTATCAATATTATTTATGTAAATTAAAAATAACAATGGACCGAGGCTGCATCCCTGAACTAATCCATAGTCGTAACTCTTAGTGTCACTTTTCACTTCATTTATCGAAACTTTTTGGCATCGGTCACTTAAATAACTTTTTAACCAATTCAAAGGTAATCCAACTATTCCTAGCTCAGTAATTTTTGAAAAAAGGTTTTTCCGGTCGATTGAATCAAAAGCCTTAGCTAAATCAATAAAGGAAAGACAATTGTTTCGCCTTTATTAATGCTATTCATTATGATTTTATTTTAACACAAATAAAGCGTCAGCAGATTTCTTGCCGCTTCTAATCTGTTCTAAAAACAGATTGTCAACTTGAAAGTATATGTTTTGACTCCAGCTATGCTTGTAACTGTTTTTTTACACACTTCTCCAATACTTTGGATAGTGTACTGAGCAAGGAAATGGGTCTAAAATTACTTTATGTACTTTTTCGATAGATTTATAAACTGGAATGACTTAAGCAGTTTTAAAAGAATTTGGAAATATACCGGAAGTTAAACTAATATTGATTATGTGGTTTAGTGGTGTGATTATTTGATTTATATAATTTTTTAAAACTGCGGGAAAGAATCATCGATTCCTGGGGCAGTGTTGCCGTGCATGTCCGTGACAAACCGCTCCACCTGGTTCTCGGTGACCGGGTCCAATGTTAACACATGCCTGGCAGTGCACTCGCTAACTGGTCTCCAACACTCACGAAATAATCGTTAAATGAGTTGGCTACCTCCCGCACCGACCACTCGGTGATGTCTTCACCCGGCAAAAATGCTTAAGTGGAAAAGGAGTCTTCCTTGACTTTACGCCATTGAATTCATTTATTATCTTTCAGAACTCTTTAGGATTACATTAACAGTTAGAAATTTGATCTCAAAATACATGGATTTAGCTCTTTTTATTGCAGTGTTTAGATGGTTTCGATAACGGATAAAATTTAATCTAGCAGTCAAATCAAAAGGGATTTTTATGCTAATTTTACTCAATTTATTTCTCTGTCTAATAAATGTTATTAAATTTATAGTAATCCAAGGTTTACATTTTTGTGAACGATAATATTTACTTTTTATTTATGGCTGACTTTTTATTGTTTCAAAAGTACGTAAGAATACAATGCAACTGTCGTTAACATCTTGTAGAGCCAGGACATGATCCCACGACTGAGCCTCAATAAGTCTCCCTACACCTCATAGTAAGTAGGGCTGTTGTCTGTGTCAGCATCCGTCATTTTGGTGTCTAGTTTAATGTTCAACACTACAGCAAAATGGTCAGTTATTGATGCCTGCAGCACCGCTGAGATGACGGCTGACCATATTGTACGGTCAGTGAAAATATGATCAAGGCATGTTTTAGAACTTGCCGCCACCAGAGTGGGCTTACCAACACAGCTAACAAAGCCTACACTGTATAGTAAATTTAAGTACATTTCTTTTATCGGATCGTTGTATTTTTCTGATAATATATCAATGTTTGTATCTGCTATGAACACCCGAGTTGTATATCTAGTGCTGTTACTGTTGTTGTGGTAGTCAGTCAGGTTAGATAGGAAAATATTACAGTCCATTGAGGGACTTCTGTAAACCGCCAGACTACTGCAATTGTACCCGTTAAGTGTAATGTTAAGTTCCAGTCTAGTATTGACACCCATCTTCAATTCTTTGATAATTGCCTCTAAGTTATTTTAAAAGTAGATAATAATGTCGTCATTTCTACTCCAAGTATTTTTTGTACAGTAAACATCGTAACCATCCAGTTCAGTCAAAGTCTTATGTCTGTCCGTCCAGTCTCACTCAAAACAACAACATCAACATCCACACGTAAATATTTAAGTAATACTAACAAAGAATCAACATTTTTATGGTAACAACAAATATTGATATGCACAATTTTTAGACTCACCTGATTATCCATAGTTGAAAATAGTCCCGTACGTTTAGTAGAACAGTCAATAGTTTCACAGGTGATAGTTATGTCATTAGTATAGTTCAAAGCATCGTTAATCAGTACAATAAATATAAAATAGAAACCCACTCTCTCCTGCCCGCCAGTTAAGGTTCTTTTGAATAATTATACAGCCTTGGTAGTGAAGAGAAAAATTTAGTTATTAACAAAAAAGCTACACAAAATTAACAAGAAAATAACCAAAGCTACAAAAACAACAAACGCTACAATTAAAAATAAATAAAAATATATACAATCAGATAATTAAGCTGCCATCTTGAAGCTATTTATCTCAAGCTATTAATATATACAACGTGTTTATAAAAATTACACTTAAATTTAAGAAAAAAGGAGTTTACAAATTTAAAGCGAGATGTTCAAAATAATGGTAATTAAATATTGTTACTAAGAATATGTCTTGAACATTGTTTTAATTTGTACGTTGACTGTTAATTAAATAATATTAATATAAACAAAAATAAAACTAAAAAGTGTTACGTGTAATCAAATTAATAACATTTATGTTTATAAATCAAAACTAAACGCTTAAAGAAAAATTAAAATTAAATTGAGGTATTTATTATAGACAATTATAGTATTGTCATATTACGCCTGTTGCTTTAATCACAAATTAATCAAAAGATACATACTTATTTAATTGTTTTCTTTTTTTCAATTAAGGAGTTCAATTTAATATTATTTTTCAATGTATTAGGATTAATATACGAAAAGAGTAAACTAAAGAGTCTTATTGTAAGAGAAAATCTACAATTTATATACTATTGGTTCTGAATATAGCCTACTATTCACACAGGAGCTGTACGACGGAATAAGTAAGTGATTTTCTCTTACAATTTGATTGAACAGCTCAGGGGCTAAATAATGTATATGAAATAAAGAGTCTTAAGTGTAATTTGAAATAAAACATGAATGATTGTAAGTGAAAATAAAATGCATAGACAAACTTAAATTAAAATTAAGGTATCTAATTAAAATGTATCTTACTTATCCATTATATTGTCATATTTTTGTATTGATAAACATTATTCAAAAGATAAAATTTTTTTATTTATGTTTTTATTCAAAACACGTTAAAATAATAATGTGTTTTTTATCAATACACATTATTATTTTAATAAGCGTATTGAGATTAGTATGAAAAATAATAGAGTAAAGCTAAAAAGTTTTAAGTGTAATTAAATTAATAACATTATGACTTTAAATAAACAGAAAATGCTTAAATAGTCGAAAAATAAAATTAAGGTGTTTACAAAATATTTCAGCTTACTAAAGCATTATATTGTCAAGTTGAAATTGTTGTTTTAAACAATTTTTAAAATAAGTTCTCATTTATCTTCCTGATTATTCCAATCAGGAAGATCAATTGAGTCTTTTCAATACATATTGTCAAGAAAAAAATGTATTGAGATTAATATGAAAAAAAGTAAAACTATAAGGTGTTAAGTGTAATTAAATAAATAGCATTAATGATTATAAGTGGAAAGAAAATACTTAAACAAACTTAAAACAAACTTGAAGTATTTACGAAATATTAAAGCCATATATTGTCATATTCAGCTTCCTGTTTTAATCAAAATTTATCAACAGATAGCAACTCATTTATTTATGTTTTATTTTTTCATTCAGAAAGTTCAATTTATTATTATTAAAAAAGTATTCAGACTAAAATGGAAAATAAAAGAGTATAACTAAAATGAGTTAAGTGTAATTAAATTGATACATTTACTATTGTAAATAAAAAAATGCTTAAACAAAATTAATATTAAATTAAGGTATTTACTAAATATTTCAGGTAGCTTATTTATCCTTAGTTGCAACTGGAGTCTTGACACCGACGCGTTTTCCCACTTCCTCAAGTGAGTTTACTCGATATGGGGCGCTGTCCGGTGTCATCTTGACCAGCACCTTGGTGTCGGTGGACCATGCTGCCAGCAGCTTCCTCTCTTTCTTATAGTGGCGCGCTCTACCAAGGATTGCCTTGTTGTACGCAGTCAGCTGGTAGTCACGTACATTATGGTCGATGGGAAACTATCATGAAGCGAAAACGCCCTCAAGTCCTTCCCCTTGGCTGCTGCTCACCAAGCCTCCTTGGCAGGCCGTGAGATGAAGCCCTGCGAGAGATCCTCTGAGTGGTTTGCGGATGTGCAGACGGTGTGCCACCTATATTTCTTCTCTAACAAAACTAACCCGAATGTAGTTGGCCAGACATTCCAATAACAAATAATTATCTTCTCCATTTGACAATGGAACAATGGGAACCTCTTATTCTCGACAACCGTCTCGAATATTTTGTATATCTTCAAATTTCAATTTGACATTGCTAAGTTCAGCTTCAATGATATCGTTTTCAACTAACATCCGTTTTTGTTCTTCCTTAAGCTTCCGGTTTTCCAATTTAAGACTATCAATAGTAGTTTTGAGTTTTTCTATAGTGCTGTTTAACGACACTAATTAGTTTTTGACGTCATAAACATTATCATTGACGGTCTTAAACTGGCTGGTAATGTCCACCCCCATGGCATGCAGGCACTCAAGTAACTTACCATCTCCTACCTCTGGATCGTTCTTGCTAGTGGCAGATACACTTGGTGACGACTCAACCTGACACTCGTCATATTTCCACGAAGATACCTTCTTTGATGTTTTCAATTTTTTTAAAGGCTCCAACAGTTCCAATCCTCGTGCACGTAGGGTGAAAAGAACATCCGCAGTCCTGGCACACGACCGAACCCTTCGCCAATACACCGTACAAACACTTATTACACTGAGCCATGACTCAATCACGAACACAATCTCTCAAATGTAACTTAGATCACTCCTGTCAATTCCCCCCTTTTTTTTAAAGAAAAATTTTTTTTTTTTTTTTTTAAAAAAACCCCCCCCCCCCCGGGGGGGAAAAAACCCCCCGGGGGGGTTTTTTTTGGGAAATTTTTTTTTGGGGTTTTTTTTTTCCCTTTTTTTTTTTTTTTTTCCCCCAAATTTTAAAATTTTTTTAAAAAAAAAAAATTTTTTGGTTTTTTTTTTTTTTTTGGGGGGGGTTTTCCCCAAAAAACCCCGGGATTTTCCAAAAAAAAGGGCCAAATTTGTTTAAAAATTTTTTAAATTCCCCTTTTTTTCCCAAAACCTTTTTTTTTTTTCCCAAAAATTTTTTTTTTTTAAGTTTTTGGAAAAATTTTTTTTTTTTTTCCCCCCCAAAGGGGGGAAAACCCCCCCCAAAAAAAAAAAAAATTTTTCCTTTAAAAGGGGGGTTTTTTGGGGGGTTTTTTTTTTAAAAAAATTTTTTTTTAAAAAAAAAAAAAAAAATTTTTTGGTTTTTTTTTTTTTTCCACGTATTGAAATATAAATGTGATACGATAATGGGTTTTGAGTAATAAAAGGGTAAAGTTGATGCACAGTAAAAACTAGTAAAAATCTCTAACTAGTACTTTTGTTCTCCAACTACAATAATGATTACTCAAAATAATAAGAAAAGCTATAAATCTATATTTCATGACCTCCAATAAAACAGGAAAATGATAGTGTTATTGAATTTGTTGTGTGCCTCTTAGTTTCTTACTAAACACCTGCAGACTCGGGTGCCATAATTTATGCGTCAAGAGTATGTTGAACTTCATTCATTGTATCTAGTATGCAACACTGACAAAGATATTTTGAATTTTACTTGACAGAGATACAGATATTACTACAGAACATATATGGAATAGGCTTTACCTAATTATAATTTAACAAACGAGATATTTTATAATTTGTTTTAGAATTAGAATACTAATATTTTTACTCAATAAAATTGGTAAATTGCTGATGCTAAATCCGTGTACTAAACCAACCTTAGTGAAACTGTAGTATAATTCCATCATAAAATATCCTTTAAAATTTATTTCTAATATAAATCTTAAATACGTGAATATATTTGCGACTAGATAAAGCTCAATGCATACTTGGATATGGAAGTAAAGCTTGTGGAATGATTTAATTGGCAACTCTTATTCAGCAAACAACCCTTTTCATAAACTACCCTCCGTATCTTGTATATTTCCTTTCTGTGAATACCAGCCATCGTAATTAAGGATGAAAAGGTTACCTTACAAACTCATCTTACACAACTTCCCTTTTAAACCACTCTGTGCCTTAAGAGATTTACGTTATCTTAAGGTTAAGTTATGTCGTATTCACCTAGGTGATGAACCATGCATTGTTAAACAAGCAGTATACAATATATTGCTGATCAATAGTATATTTATATGAAGGTTAACCATTTGGTCGGTACCATTGTTAGTGAAAGCCTAGCTTCATAAGCTGGAGGTTCAATACCGATCAGGACGATAGTAAATATTGAAAGGAATGAGGTGATAAACACCAGCTGTTCATTTGTTATTGGTTTATGACACTTTCTATGGAATATTCGGCCTTAGTTTATAACAATCACTCATGAATACACATCATACTCATTAAAAATATAATATCCCTAACATCCAGTCAATCGGAGTCTTGAAAATAAATAAATGAACATAGTAAACTGTTTTTGCTTCAGTAAATGTGTATTACTATTTTTAGGGTTAGTAATAAGAGAGGACTATTTAGTCATATATTCAAATTTTGTAGGCAATTTTTGTACAATTATTATTAAAAACACTAACAAATATAATTACGCAATGAGTTTCATACTAACTTCTACTGTAGTTTACGTGCTGGATGCAAGAAGACTACACACCGTCTCTCAATACCTTAGTATAATAGTACTGACATTGTGGCAAGCCGGTTATAAAATACAGTAAAACTCAGGTAGGCCGTTAGGCATTAGACATTGTGTTGTACCATACATGTTCAACATAACAGCAAGATGTGTACATTTTATGTACAAGAATCATTCCAAGAATAGTTTTATTTTAAAGTAAAAAAAATTGAACTAGGAGATTATAAACAAAATGTTTGCTTTGATAAGATGATACAGATTCGTTTGAACTGATTTAATTTTAGATATTGGTTTGAATATTGATTATTTTGAAATGCACGCCTTGAAAGATAATAAATTAATTACTCATCAAGTCGAATGTTAAAACTGACGAAACATGAATATGTGTAAATAATATTTTTTTAAACTTTACTCGTAAGTTCACATGGGCCTCAATGCCTGTGCGTGAACTTGACCCAACGAGTGAAGTAATGACCGTGAACTGAACCTTATAAAATGCCCCCCACAGTCCGAATCCTCAGTCTACCTAATTAAAGACAGTAATTAACAAAACATTTTTGTTTTTGAAGTTTTTTTTTCAAATGGCAGATAAGAAACTAAGGTAACGTAAAAAGTAGTTTTTCAAACTTTATAGGTGTGCATCATTCTTCCGTAAACAAGTACCTGCTATATTTTTTTAGAATAAAAAGTCATTTAAGGTAACATGTATCTAATATGAGTATATGTCAATAGTATAAGTTCTAATATTAAAAATGACGGGAATTTTTGAAGTAATAGTAAATAATGTGAAGATTCGTAAATATTTTTATTTGTTAAAAATCTTTATTCGTCTAGTAAATGTACCTTTGTAGTCTGGGTTGAAGGAAAGAAGATGATTAAAATCAGTTGTGAAATATTAGCCTTGAAGCCTTGTTAAGGCATAATTGTTCAACCAAGTAAATTTCAGAGGTGAAAAAGTTTACTGGGTTATTTATACATCTGAACCTTTAATCATATCTCATTGAACGGATCCAGCAAAGATGACTAGCAATCAAAATTTACTATCCTAAGGCATTATTTTTTATATCTTTGTTAATGATGACTTGTAAATAGCTGAACAATAAAAATCAAACCAATTGGATCAGATAGGTATTATTATTTACACAATTATTAATTTACACATTTTAAAGAAATCTGGTACATTCCACGCTCACATTCCTTCCATCTTTACTAAAGGTTTGTGTAATTGAAAAACAGCATTATACTTCCAGATAAGGTGTTTTTGACGTATCGACATTTGTACATCGTTACAGCCATATCGGAGATGGAGAATATTTTCATCCAAAAAAATAGCAAGGCTAATGTGTGCCTTGCATTTACACATACACACAAGTGCGCGCGCGCACGCACTCACGCAGGTATAGAAAGTCATTTTTTCGTAAAATTCCATAAGATTTATGAAAACTAAATTTGTGGAATTTTACTATAAAATGACTTTATATTTACAACCTAACCAATTCCATCAAGAATATACAGCAGAAAATAAACTAATATGCTTTGTACTGTGATATTTGTGTTTAAGAGTACGTTTCTATGAGTGAAATTGTGCGTAATTCGTCTTTACCCTGTAACTTTAGCGAGGATAATAATTATGAAATAATTTATTGAGGATGTAAGACAGTTTGACTCATTGTGATTAGTTTGGTCGACGATTCATTTTATTTTCAAACAAGTTAATGAGAAGTTAATTTTTTTTGTTAATCCTTGCAAACTTGGTAAAGACAAAAGCTAAACAACATTTATTTAAACCTAAATTGATTGTGTTATTTAAATGATACTAAAATCATACTCTAGTATTAAATAATGTTTTCTTGAATTAGGAGAAAGTTTCAGTAGTTTTTAAAAATAGATTGTCAATAGGGCAGTGATGATACCACACGCGCATTGTTTACTAACTGGCTCAGCTATTCCATTGCAAACATAAGGCCTTCTTGTCAATTAAGTAATAATAAACCTTTAACTATTATTATTATATATAGTTATTATATAAAGTATAGTAATATTATATTTAGTATAGTAATATTATATTTAGTATAGTAATATTATATGTATTACTATATTATATATAATTATATAAAATATTAATATATATAGTTTGAAAGGGTCTAAATATTATAATTGTACTAAACACTGGTAATTAATTATTAAAACTGATAAATTGTTAGCACTTAAACTAAATTACTGTAATAAAAATATACTGGTGGCTAAACTATACCAAGGACGGATAAATCGATTAAAAACTGAACAAAAACACACCTCAAAGTCAACTAACTTACCTTATACTGAAGAACAATATTTATCTAAAAATATAGTTGCCCTATTATTGTTCAGATTATTTTACGCTTGGGCTGAATATCCGGTCTACACTTTCAATTGAGCAGAGTATACCTTATGCGTCCATGGAGATATATCGGCAGTTATACTATGAGTTACCTCATCAACTCTTCATTATGTTTCTGCATGTTTTTAAGTGCTACAATATTATTGTTTTAATACTTAAATAACACAGTTAATGTTTGCTAACAGACATTTTTTCTACCGTTTCTTGTTTCCCGGCTTTCAAGAGTTTACAAAACAATTAATTTCTCATTAATTTGTTTGAATTATTAAATGAGCCTTATACCAAACAAATCATAGTGAATGAAAATGTCATCCATCCGCAAGAAATTATTTTATTATTACTATCCTCGCTATGGTAACAGGTTAAAAATGACATACGTGCAATTTCACTTATAAAAATGAGTTCTTAAACACAATTATCTCAGTAAAAAAAAATTGTTTATGGAAAATATTCACCATAAATCTTTCTTAAATAACATAACATATAATTATAAATAATGGTAACAATATACAACTAGTTGGAATCTTATTACTTAATTATTATACGTTTCGAAGCAAATTGAAACTCAGAGTTTGGTCATTTCAGGCCAAAGGCGCGTGGCCGTTCCACCAGTACCAAAGTTATTTTATTCGGACTTTAGTGATGATATGAGAGTAAAAGTAAATGTTATACTTAATGATACAAAAACTTAAGAGAAAAGTTTCCTGTTAGTAAATTTGCATAAAAAACAAGTGATAGTAAAATTTGTTTGTCCTTCAACATAGGTGCTTGTAAGTTAGGACAAGCTAAACCACAACCGTTTATTGGCAGTCAGTATATCAACATGTAGTAAATTTACTTTCTTAAATAACATGACACATTTTAAAAACTACAACTAATCACATTTTATTTATGAGGTAAATAATAACTAGTGAAATGTAAGTAACAATATCTGTGAGCTGAATGGAGATATTTTTCATTTTACCCACTTCTATCGGCATTAGTGGCGCAGTGATATGTAACTCAGCTAGAAGGGGACAACGTGATGTGGAGATTTTATGCGGTAGGTAGTATGCTCGGTCTTGTTTATACCAACATGGCGTCCGTTCAATGGTCACCATCGGAGTAAACACTACTAGAGAAGTCTACGGTGTCTAAGTTGGGGGTTGTGTGGTTGTTGCAGGGGAGTCCTGGCGTTGTGTAGGGAATATAATTGAGTATAAGGCTTGTCAATTAGCTGAAAATCAGACCAGTACTATGTGGTTTGGATTCCACGTAGTACTGTAGCAAAGCTGTAGGTTCCTTTGTTTCCGTGGCTATTGGGCTGATAATAAATTCCTCTTTCTAAGGACAGTCAACCTTATTTATTAACAACAATTTCACTCGTTCTACAACCATTAACCATTTATATTCACCTATATTTCTATGATTGGCGTCTTAATAATGAACAATGGAATAAACAATAAAACTATTCCCGTCAGTATCTAAACAGAATTATAAAGTTTTATCAGACAAGAGTGAATTATTTCATTTCGGAGAACATTGAGTTATTATGAAACATTCTGTGAGACAAGATTAACCTCGTTATTCATCCAGAGTTTCCCTGTCACCTGTCTCCATTTATAAATGTCATCCAAAATTAATACACTTAGCTGCTTTTCATTTGAATAAGTAACATGGTAATTAATTTCCTAATAACTGTTCAGTCTGAACTTACTTTTGTCTAACCTATTTTAGAATAATTAACTATTAAAGTGACTTAAATGATTAAACACTTTGTTAATTTGGAGATAAGGTAGTTCCTGTTGATTTTAAACTAGTTTCTTAAGTTATTTTTACGTTATTATCATCCATAACGTAATTTCACAGCTAGACTAACCAGACACAGTATTCAAACTGAAGGAGATGAAAATATCTCTTTTCAATATACTCGGGCCATTTCCCACAGACTACTGACTGATCCTTGCTGAGAACTTGTTTAGAACCAGTACTGTACAAGGTGCACATTACTGGTAAACAATTTTAGTAGAGGCTTAAATTCGAACCTACATTATCTCCAACTCAAGCTCCTGATGTCTTAGGCCACTCGGCCACCATTATGTATTATTGAAATCATAGGAGGTATGTTATTTTTCCTTATTTTATTGTTTATTGCTAGTATTTTATCAATTTGTTAGAAACGTTTTAGATAATAAGAACATCAAATTAAACATTATTAAGTATTACGCTAATCATTAGTTAGGTTATGTAGGTAGGTAAATAATTAGGTAAAGTTATAAGTATTTTTTGTTGTTATCAAATTGTAATCCTTATGCATGTATGAAGTGTTTTCTATGATATATTTTATATATTATGAGTATATTTTAAGCACATTGTGCATTTTAGGGATGATAATGAACTTGGAATATACCCAAAATATATGGATTGCCTTTCATGCTTGTACTACCTCAAAGTAATTTGGTTTATTTCCGGTTTTATGGTAAGAAAATCAAATAAAAATAAAATAAAGTTAAAGTGGTTTCTCCAAATTCATGATTAAGATTGAAGTAGTAGTAAATCACAAAATAAATATTTCAACATCTAATTTATTTTGCTGTGGAAAAACTATTTTACACATACGTATTTACGCCTGTAAATTAATTCAATTTCACTTTTAACTTGGCTCTGGTTTGTCAGAACATATTCTACACACTGTACATACGTATCTATGCCTCTCTTATATGGTTCTCTGAATGCTCGGTTAGAGTTTTAGACGCCTCCGCAGCGATACATAAAAGAATCTATATTTTCTAAAAAAAGACAATGGGCGTTGAACGTTTTTTTCTTGTATAATACATATATTATGAAAAATAATATAATTTAATTTTAGTATATACAAATAAATGTATAATCGTTAATTAAATTGGTCATGTGATGGCTCATTAAATGTATCACCTTAATACATGCAATCTCTTGAAGCAGTGATTTTTATATTTCTTTGTAACTTATAAATACCTGCAATTTATAAACGACCAACTATATTCCTCTACAAGTTATTCTAAACATTTTTTTGTCATTAAGTTGGTCTAGTGGATAACTATAGTACTGGATTGAATATTCCATTTGTAAGGTTATCAATATTCAACATGCTGCTTCACCATAACTGGATCTATTCAATATTGGCTCATATAACATAGTGATAGTCATATAGACTGAAACAGAGTGATCAATACAGCTATATACTGTATTGAATTATCCCTCCCACTGAATTAAATGTATTGAAACGTTGTTTACCGGTAAAAAAATCAGATAAAATGTAGCACTCTACTATATAAAATGAAAATTTTTTTTGTATAATAAACAGACAATCAATTTAAGTTTTTCCAAATTTAATCAAGAAATAATTTTACTACTACTACATTTTAATCAAAAAATAGTTTGATTAGAAGTTTATATCGTTGTTTTAAACTGTCCATTCATTATTATTATATCTTAGCAAATCACTTTAAAAGTACATAACTTATGTAAGACGTAACCACAAAAATAAATTGAAACCAAGACTTAGTAATACACTAAATGGTATTTTATTAAAGTGTTTTACTAAAAACTTGTAATAGGTTTTCATAGCAAACATAGGTTTATATAGTACAGCCACAATACCAAGGACGAACAAAGGATAATTTTGCTATCACTTTTATGCTGTTAGTAATATTTATAATTTTCATACAATCTTTGAGTATAAATTGTCTTTTAATAAGCTGCAGCTAAAATTAAGAAGGTTAACCTATAATGTAATATGTTACAAGCAATTTTGTGAAATTGTTTTTCTAATGTACTTCACCAAACTGAAGTTTGTGTATTTACTCAGGATTTTAAAGTGCAATAAAGGAAGATTGATTATTTTTAGGTGCCATTTATATTAAATTTAAAAAAATAAACTGGAATCTGTATTGAAAGAAATAAGTATGATTAGACTGTTTGATGCCATGTAAGTCAAATAGGACATGTATTGTGTAATTTCACTGCATAATTAAACATAAGTACAATAAATATTTCATCAAATGTACTAAAATAGCATGAGAAATTATTTTATCAGTACATTGTGTTCATTCTGATTACTTAACATTGAAGTGTATGTATATTTCAATTATAATTGTTGGAATTGTGTATAAAAACTACAAAGGGAAGTATAGGAATATATAATACTTCTTTTATGTGTTTATTATATTTTGTAAGTATAACTGTACTGTAAATTATAAATATTACATATACAGGCTGGAAAAAATATGGAAACGCTTTCATAAAAAAGTAGTTTTTCCACAGATAATTTAATTAATTAATTTAAAAAAAAATGTGAATAAAGAATTGATTTTGATCAGAATAATTTACTTGAAACCGTTAAATAGCACAAAAATAATATTGTTCAAATAATTTAATTTGACATTCAAATGACCGCTACTCAGGAAAGGACAAACCTTTCGAAGTCCGGTTTGTGGCAATTAGTTCCTCTTGAAAATACCTTTCATTTGATACCAGACTTGATCTAGGCTTACATTGAAGATTTCTGTTCAATTCCTCGTAGTCCGTCCCCCTGAAAAGATGAAACGATGTTTATGGTCTCAAAAAGTGTGTTCTTAGTAACAATGATGATGTAAAAGATTTCAATTTTACAATCGAAAGCATTTCCAATTTACAATTGTAAAAGCGTTTCACTACTTTTACTATTTAAAGTTGTGAAAGCGTTTCCATGCTTTTGTTCACCCTCTATAATTATTTACTTCTATTGTACCACATAAGGTACATTTTACCTGGCAGTATTTCTATTTGTTCTAACACTACGTGATACATAAGACAAATTTACAATTAACAATTTATGAAAGCATATAACATCGCTTTTTATTTAAATATTATTTGGGCTATTGATGTTAATATATTTTCTCTCATGCGCAAATACAATGTCTTACAGGCTATGTATACTAATGTTTCTAGCCTGAAGGCTATTTGAAAGATGAACTTTATTTTTAACAAAATATTTCATAATTTATGGATTGCTAATATATAATTACTCATGTCAACTTGTTTTAATAATGAGTATAATGTTATTTAATATTTTTAATTAACTGTAAAATATTTTGAAGATAAATAAATGAGTTGATTGATGGGAAAATTTTGAAACAACATGAACATATAAAATTAACAATATAAATTTAAACATATACAATCAAGTTTATAACAATATTTAAGTTCTGTATACAACTGTAGGGATTAAAATTAAAATAATTATTCATTTAAAGAAAAAAATAACGGATATAGATATACAACAACAAATTAAAAATAATTATATACTGTATAAAATATTATAGCAAATATATGCAGCAGAAAAAATAACCAAATATACACTACACAAAAAATCAACAATTGTGAAATAAAAAAAAATTACAACATATATATATATATATATATATATATAAATAAAAATAAATACTCCATTATTTTTCAGTAGTTGGTAGAATGATTATAGTGTGTAGGGGAGAGGTACTGAAAGTGAAAGCTGCAATGACCTGAAGAATAAAAACGACATGTTCATTGCTTGTTTAGTAAACAAAGCTTATTCTGCATAACTTACATAGTGTTTGATATGTAAAAAATTACCATTTTTCTTTTTGATTTTTTTATCATAGAAAATATGCACAGCTATATAAAATATATAACTTAAATTTACCTAACACTTAATATGATTTTAACTCCCTGATTTACGTTAGTAAAAATAAGAATCCTAAAATAACGGAGTGTTCATGTGTTTTAATTCTTATCTCTCTGTTATAGTCCTACGAGGGGGTGTTAGATCCTGGTAATAGAAGTATGTCCTTACCAATCTGTGTTCATTAATATATTTTCCACTGCATTCAGAACACAATAGATCTTTGGTGAGCAAACAAGGAATTTCTTTCCCCATATTGAAGATAAACTTAACCAAAAATAACTCCCTTTCACCTCAATAGGTGAAAGGGAGTTATTTTTGGTTAAGTTTATCTTCAATATGGGGATTATATTGAAGATAAACTGGGGGGCAATCCCCGGCTTAATTAATATGACATATAACACTGTACTTTATACAATAATCTTATACATTGAATAATTTGTAATATGTTTACTATCATTTACTAAAATAATAAATAACGACGTATAGTGTTTATGAATTTTAAAGACTGTACAACAAATTATAAAATGGGAAGGATTTACATACATTAAAAATAAATTAAAAAAATAAACTATATTTAGTTGCTGTCATTAAAGTGCCATAGTTTCGAAATATGGCACTATTGATTAAATATATTCAGCTTTAACTTTACACACGTTTTAACTATCCGTAATCATCATAAAATACAAAATGATTCTATAATAATAAAAATATCCATTTTTATGTCCAATTAATACAAATTGTTTAGTTGTTCAGCTAATACTGAGTTATAAAATATCAAGGATATGTTAGGTTATCTCATGAATCTAACATTTTTAAAACTATTAATTATAAAATTACAAAGATTTCTCCAAAAATATAGGATTGCACAGCAAAACTGAGAAATATTAAAATAAAGTTAAAATTCCGGCAATAGTGTATAAGTGTTCGCTGCTTGTTGTAGTCAAGGGTAGATTCACTAATAAATATTACCAAGGAAATCTTTTATCTAGAAATAACCAGACGAATCTAGTTAATTGGTAATAACTATAAGTAACACATTGCTTGTAAGAGTTGGTGGTTTATCAGTAACACCATGCTTGTATGGGTGGGCGGTTGGGTTAGTAACACCATGCTTGTAAGAGTGGGTGGTTTATCAGTAACACCGTGCCTGTATGGGTGGGTGGTTGGGTTAGTAACACCATGCTTGTATGGGTGGGCGGTTGGGTTAGTAACACCGTGCTTGTAAGAGTGGGTGGTTTATCAGTAACACCGTGCCTGTATGGGTGGGCGGTTGGGTTAGTAACACCGTGCTTGTAAGAGTTGGTGGTTTATCAGTAACACCGTGCTTGTATGGGTGGGCGGTTGGGTTAGTAACACCGTGCTTGTAAGAGTTGGTGGTTTATCAGTAACACCGTGCTTGTATGGGTGGGCGGTTGGGTTAGTAACACCGTGCTTGTAAGAGTGGGTGGTTTATCAGTAACACCGTGCCTGTATGGGTGGGCGGGTGGGTTAGGAACAACGTGCTTGTATGGGTGGGTGGTTGGATTAGTAACACCGTGCTTGTTTAAATATTCTGAAATATCAGTAGTACGTTTAAATATTCTGAAATAAATTTATTATTATTTTTAAAAGAACTAATAACATATAAAAGTAAGAATAGTAAATAGGTATAATATAGAAGCAGTAATTAGTGGATTCGGCACATTATCTTTATTGCTCCAAAATATTTTTGAAATATTCTGTCCAAAACTTAAAATTTAACAAAGGTTTCAACCAAGTTATAGCCTATTTTATATGCTCTATACCTCCTAACTATTAAATAAAGTTTTCTACATGTATCATCATTTACAATTTCAATATTCGCTGGAATAAGTTATATTGACTGCTTAAATCAACCGTTGTTGTTACAATAACCTGTTTATAGGTAATTAATCTAAAGCCTTACTTAACGAGGCCAGTAATAATTCAATCCAGCCACTAATCTCATTACCTGTTCTGAATTGTTAATATCAGTTAATGAAACGGAAGGAAAACATTCGGAGAGGATTCACACGTAATGTCAGAATTACTGGTTATCTAGTGCAGCACATTTATATTACTAGTCAACTTATACAAGCTGGTACCTAAAATAACACAAACTATGCGACTGTTATTGCTTCATATATTAAGGGTCCTTCTCAAATGTTATATGGCTTGTAATATATTAGGTTGTATACCATTCCCATTTAACCATAACTGATATCGTATAAATTTAATGAATGGGGCGTTATAACACTACAAACATTTTTTATTGCAGGTATCTATAAATAATACAGCCAAATAACATTAACGGGTGGCAGTTTCTCAAAACCTGGCTTTAGATCGTGAAACATGGCATAACTATTCTTTATAGGCTCTCAATTCGTACTAAGAAAGGATTTTTAAATACTTTCAAAGGTCTTTAAAAGTAAGGTAAAAAGGTAAGTAAAAAAATAAGGCTAATAATAACTACACCGATACTAGCTAAGCAAGGTTTTTATCATGATTCACCATACAAATGAGAAAACTTAGAACGGTGCAATGGTATGAGAGTGACAAGTGACGATGCAACAGTTATTTTTGACAACAGTATAAGACTGACAAGTGACGGTGCAACTGTTATTTTTGACAACGGTATAAGACTGACAAGTGACGGCGCAACTGTTATTTTTGAAAACGATATAAGACTGACAAGTGACGGTGCAACTGTTATTTTTGACAACGGTATAACACTGACAAGTGACGGCGCAACTGTTATTTTTGACAACTGTATGAGAGTAACAAGTGACGATGCAACTGTTATTTTTGACACCGGTATAAGACTGACAAGTGACGGTGCAACCATTATTTTTTATTACCTTAGTCGCAGGTAAGCGTGCAATGTGAAGAAAATTAATGAAATTACACGGTCAAGGTGAAAAGATTGTAGTGAGATAGCACATGAAGTGTACAGAGGTATCCCCTAGTTTAAACAAAATCATCAAAATAAATAAGCCATGAATAGAAGTGGTTTATTTGTAAAGCAAAGAATTTTTCATTGTATACCTTCTCTCTTATCAGCTAATACCAAGTCTGAGTGACCCTACTCACCTTTTTCAATAACGTTCTTAAAATAGAATAAATCTGGAACATGTCTCCCAAAATTACTGGTATAGTCACTATTGGAGCAAGTTTCATTAATCAGTTAGATATATAATGTGATTGAAATACGTTTAATACAAAAATGTTTATTTTTCACTAACCAGAGTGGTAACCACGTTATTTAATAGCTAGTTTTTTTCAATTTCTGGATGGTTTATTCCCCAGTAAAAGCTACAATCTTAATTTTCCATAAATAATGTCTGCTAACCAAATTTGGCCGGCATTACATAATTGCGAGGCTATTGGAAAAATGTGTGATATTTATATTAGAGAGTTTCTCTGGCTTACCTATTCCTGTAAAATAACCATAATATTCCCTAAAAATGCAGTAGTTTTATTGTAGTATTTAAACATGCCGTTCGATAAAGGGGAGTACCTCAATCCAAAATAAACTGCATTCGAATTCGGGTATGTATTTATCCAACTGAAAAGATTAGATGCTGTATTTTAAAACTGTCGTAGTTATTTATATATTTATAAAATGTGTCCAGGTCATCATCTCAGCACATTGTGACGCAGGTGACTGGGGGTGCCATTTGTGTATTTAAAATGCTCATATATAGAACTGACCATAAACATAACATTTATCTTTTAATTAGAATGCAAGGAAATAGCAATTAGCATGCACCATTTTTTAATTTCTTTCATATAAAACTTCATTAAAACCATATTTTGAGGATAAATATTCCTTAAAACAACGAGTGACACTAAAGTTATCAAGAAAAGTTAAGTATCAAGAAACACTCGTTTCATTGAAACATTCATTTAATAATATTTATTAATTTTAAAATTTGTATACATAAAATGTATGGTGAAATAATAATTGGAGTTTTAATATCGGTATTTCATATCTATTTAATATCATAGGTATAATATTACAACATTAAAGCTATACATGGGTTAACATTAGGAGTGTACAAGATTAATAGGCGTGGGTTGCCTTTAGTGCTGTGTCCACCTGGCGCGATAGTTGGGTGGAGAACACTGAACTGTAACTACAGTAATGCACTATGTACTGCACTAACTGATGTATGCCCACCTGCCTTAGTAGTGAACCCTTCTGGGAAATACTCTCAGTATACCTAATTACGTTAGCTGTGACAGAACAAATACATTGTAATGCAAATAAACAACATAAATAACACTATATGATTAATAGAATCAACTACTTGCCATCTGATGATTGTCACAGTATATATTGTTTCGGTTTATTTTGTACATATATAAATCAATATATATATAGAAATATCTAACCTGGTTTTCTGCTCGTTATATTGGTATCCAACTGCCTACAACTAATTGTTGTACATTACCGGTTTAATGACATTAGAGCCAAGTATAATATTATTGAAGAGGTAGTTTTAACTACGTTTTCTACTTAGAAAACTAGCATGCTGAGTACACATCGCGCCAGGTGGACAGCGTAGTAAAACGTACGTATTTCATTGTTATTAATGGATACCCATGCAACAACACAGTGGTGTACTGTTGTAACAGGACTATACAGTCCAGTGTATTCATAGCCTACAAACTATCTCACCAGGTGGACAGAGTAGTATTCTAAGTACGTAAGTATTCTACTGTTGGTAATAGATACCCATGCAACACAGTGGTGTACTGTTGTAACAGGACAATACAGTCTGGTGTATTCGTACAAACTATCCTGTCAGGTGGACAGAATAGTAAAACGTAAGTATTCTACTGTTGGTAATAGATACCCATGCAACACAGTGGTATACTGTTGTAACAGGACTATACAGTCCGGTGTATTCGTACAAACCATCTCGGCAGGTGGACAGAGTAGTAAAACGTAAGTATTCTACTGTTGGTAATGGATACCCATGCAACACAGTGGTGTAGTGTTGTAGCAGAGCTACACAGTCCGGTGAATTTGTACAAACTATCTCGGCAGGTGGACAGAGTAGTAAAACATAAATATTCTACTGTTGGTAATGGATATCCATGCAACACAGTGGTGTAGTGATGTAACAGGACTATACAGTCCGGTGTATTCGTACAAACCATCTCGGCAGGTGGACAGAGTAGTAAAACGTAAGTATTCTACTGTTGGTAATGGATACCCATGCAACACAGTGGTGTAGTGTTGTAGCAGAGCTACACAGTCCGGTGTATTCGTACAAACCATCTCGGCAGGTGGACAGAGTAGTAAAACGTAAGTATTCTACTGTTGGTAAAGGATAGCCATGCAACACAGTGGTGTAGTGATGTAACAGGACTACACAGTCCGGTGTATTCGTACAAACCATATCGGCAGGTGGACATAGTAGTAAAACGTAAGTATTCTACAGTTGGTAACGGATACCCATGCAACACAGTGGTGTAGTGTTGTAGAAGAGCTACACAGTCCAGTGTATTCGTACATACTATCCTGCCAGGTGGACAGAGTAGTAAAACGTAAGTATTCCACTGTTGGTAATGGATACCCATGCAACACAGTGGTGTACTGTTGTAACAGGACTATACAGTCCGGTGTATTCATATAAACTATATCGGCAGGTGGACAGAGTAGTAAAACGTAAGTATTCTACTGTTGGTAATGGATACCCATGCAACACAGTGGTGTGCAGTTGTTACAGGACTATACAGTCCGGTGTATTCATATAAACTATATTGGCAGGTGGACAGAGTAGTAAAACGTAAGTATTCTACTGTTGGTAATGGATACCCATGCAACACAGTGGTGTAGTGTTGTAGAAGAGCTACACAGTCCGGTGTATTCGTACAAACTATCTCGCCAGTTGGGCAGAGTAGTAAAACGTACGTATTTCATTGTTACTAATGGATACCCATGCAACAACACAGTGGTGTACTGTTGTAACAGGACTATACAGTCCAGTGTATTCATAGCCTACAAACTATCTCACCAGGTGGACAGAGTAGTATTCTAAGTAAGTAAGTATTCTACTGTTGGTAATGGATATACATGCAACACAGTGGTGTACTGTTGTAACAGGACTATACAGTCCAGTGTATTCGTACAAACCATCTCGGCAGGTGGACAGAGTAGTAAAACGTAAGTATTCTACTGTTGGTATGGTGTACTGTTGTAGCAGGACTATGCAGTCTAGTGAATTCGTAGTATCTTGCCAGGTGTAGTCAGCACTCCACCAGGAATATTTTACTCTCCTAATACATAGAGGCACTACAAATGAAGACGTATTATGCTTGTGCCCTTGGTAAATTCGTCTGGTAGTAAGTAAGCCTGACCCACAAAACTGGATTTCTGACTCGTCTTTAGTAGCCAATACAAGTTTATATTTCCTTTTTCATACTTGTTTTACAATGACAATAAATAGAAGTAAAATTCAAACATGAATTTCCCACCAAACCAATTAAATATGAAGCAAATCAATGATCCCTTTAATGTCGTATTACGTTCTGACTTGTTAAAACTACAGAGGATAATCTCTCCAAGCGGATTCACAGGCTTTTAATATTTTATATTTTAATATTTAATTTATATTTTAATAATAATTAACACGTACCTGGAGTTTAGTAAGTATGTAACCAGTGGCTCTACAAGAACTACTTCAGACTACTCCAACCCTAGAATAGAAATCTCATTAACAACATATTTCAGTTATTGAAGTCGTCAATTTTTGTTGACATTTTTTCCAGTTTAATTCTTATGAAAATTAAATCTATTTGAAAAGTATATCTTACTTATTACTTATATTTATGCGTATTTTTTCGCTCAGTGAGGATTTAAGCCTAAATTAATTACTGTTCTTTAAATATTTTTAATTTAAAAATATGCGTACTACCGATAAAAATACTTACATGAAGGTGGCAAGTAAAATTTTTTGTAATTTTGGTAGATTGTTTTAAATAAGAAATATATTTAAGTACAATTGCGCGGTAAAGGAGAGATGAGAAAATTAAATATTTATCTAAATTGATTCGAAGGACCAGGGAATTTTATATTTAAAAACGCCCAAAAAGTTAATGTCTATAGAGAGAGTTCGTGGATAATTTGTTGTTACAAAATGGGACAAAAATGTCGAGCAATATGTTGATGCTTACAAAAATAAACAAAGTTACACACATGAAATGATGGAACAGTACCTTGTCCAATATCCCAATTAGATGAGGGAAGATCCGGAGACAACCCTTGGTGAGGTGGTAGCAAGGTCCATCAATGTCCTGGTGCAATGAAGGGAAACGCAACGAACGACAGTTCTCACTTCATTTCATCTTGAGTCTTCTTGACACGAATCATGGTAGAACGCTTTCGCAATGTTCATCTGCCACGGAAGCGTGCACAAGGAAGTTCTAGAAGATCTTGAAGCACAGATTACAATGGGAATTTACAAGAGATATTAAAAGACGTTTAAGAATGGTTAATAGAGATTTAGGGATAAAGTATAGAGACAAAACGAGGCAGAGGGCCTCCAAAAGAGAGAAATTATGTAAATTAGAGAAGTGTACATCGAAAGTGTACCGTGAAGAAGGGACGTTACTAGACTGGGGTGGCGTAAACCCCGCGTCGATGCAAAACCGTTTTTAGAACAGTGCATTCCAACCAATCAGATTCAAGACGACTGACTACGTCATATCGCCTGATTTATATCGCTTAGAAAGCGTTATCCTCCCCTCTCTTTCTCTCTGTTGATATGTTTCAAATTAAAAAATAAGACAACTTAAAATGCGCTCTTGGCTTAAAAACTATTTCTTAATGCTAAAGTGTTAACACATTAAATGGTATTATAAAACCTTAAAATATAAGTACTGAACAACAATGAATTACTTTCCAAATTCATTCTTAATTTATCTCAGTATGAGTTAACTTATTCATTAATTAACATTTTTTCCATCTACTGAGGGAAACCTAACAATAACATTAGGAAGCTAAGATGCAAACTATCTAAATAAAAGTTTACCGCTTAAATGTTTGCTTGCTGTACTTGACTAATACAATTACAAAATTATTTTAATTAAATAAACCACCAGTTCTTTGCTACAATTATGTTTGTACCTGAGATATACTTCCTGAAAACTAAGTCTAAGGTTATATTTTATTTCAAACTACATAGTACTTAAATTATCGTGTTATAATATCAATATGATAATAAATCTAGTATTTTTTGCAATTTATTTACTTTACTATTGTAATAAATTGCAGGAACTCACATTCTTCTTGATAAATGAATAAAACAATATGCACACTTTGCAAACGCAATCGGTATTTTCGTCACCATTATAACACTATATTTTCTGTTACATTGATTTAAGATATCAAAATAATAATTATTGAAATAAGACACTCAGGAAGTGAAATCAACAAAATATTGTAAAAATAGTTTAGTTTACTTTTTTTAGCTTACATACGTGGAAATAAAATCATATGGATAACCAGATAGCAGCCATTTCAGTGAAAAGAAATTATAAAAGTTTAATAATAGTTTTAAAAGAAAATGTTCAGCTTCAATTAGCTAATCAAATAGTAAATTAGAAGCAATAAAACATAAAGGCCTCAAAACAAACAATGTGTGTAAGGAATAGTTTTTTTCTTTTTTTCTAAATATAACCAATATTTCTATAAGTAATAAATGTCTATATGTTGACTTATATTTTCCATAGTGTACAAAACGTGTAATCTTCATTACTGACTCATTGCTTGTTTTGTTCAGGTACGCCTGTTTGTATATTTTACAAGCTATACGACTTCCAAAATATATTAGATGTTTCAGACACATCTCGTTAATACGTTTTCCTAGTTAAATTAACGTAAAAGTGGATATAGGAGATATATTACATTCCGTTTTCCATCTATTAGTGTCTATAAATTGTGAAACAGTATGTTTCAACATATATTCAAAAAGCATTTAATAATGCAACAAACGAAATAATCATACAATTTAATAAATAATAGTATAATTTTATATTTAACTTTCATAAATTCTACGCCATACCACCTTTGTTTACTAGGTGTTGAACCGTTAAGCCGTAGTTACGACCACAAAAACCACCGTTGACGCTTTAAGTAGAATCTGTATAAAGCGCAAGGCTATAAGGGGAAACTGTTAAGCCTATAACGCCAGAATAATAGGCCTGCCTTAATTTCACTACGCCGGGATACAGTGAGGGGGAGAACGGGAGTTGCCCAAAGTGGTTTTTAAGCCCACCTTTGTTTTGATTCTAGTGAACTTCTAATTTAGAAGCCATTGCATAGCAAGTACATTAAAAATTACCAATGATATTATTTTATAATATCACAGAATATTTGTATTTTGAATACATTGTCGTATAGCTTTATACTTTTAGTATGCTTAAACGGAACTTTTGTAGTTTGTACTGAGTTGTTTTTTGTTTTATTCATGCATTCCATTAACTCTCGAGCACTTCACTAATCTCTTTGTTAATACGTTCTTGTGACCTATTTACCTAATAGTTATTTATAGTGTACGTCTAAGTTAACACTCAGGCTCACATTTCCCTCCTCCCCCTATCACAGATATATTAAATGTCATATACATCACTTAAAGTACTCAAAATGTGTAATATTAAATCTAAATAATTTAAATTAAAAATAATAAGACACACTAATACAATTAATTTGTTTGATTTTGTTATCAATACATATTTTGTCCTTAATACATTTGTGAAATGTTTTATTAATTACTCACTGATGTCAGAATGTGTTTTTGTTTTCATACTCGAAGTATTCTGCATTGACATTTAAATGTATTTTATTCGAGTATTCAGACATGTAGTTTGAGTTGTATTACTGTATGACTGGGCTAACTATAATTTCATAAAAATATTTCGGGAAAACTATAATGAAATTTATCCTATGGAATATTTATTTTAAACTTGACAAACTTTTAAAAGTATTTTTTGAATAATTCTTCCAGTGTCCATTGTAAGAATTTTATTTGTGATTAGTAGTGATTCAATTTTAAAAGTATAACATTTATATTGAGACCCATCCCCCCCCACCAAAGCTCGGAAGCGTGCCAACCGGGGGGATGGCTCAAAACAAGTCGAGCGATGGGATCACGGGTGGCAGTTGGAGGGTCAAAATAACACTCGGCAGCTGAGCAAAACTAGTTTATTATTAAGAAAACAAACTGGCAGGCAGAAGGCCACAACAAAAAAGGCAGAAGGCCACAATAAAAATTTGCAGTTAAATAAATAACAAAACACACAAAATTTAACAATATAACGACAAAAGCTACCAAAGCACTTAACGCTACAAAAACAACAAACTCTCCGAATACCAAAGTTAACAATTACATGGCCTATGGCCTATCTGCGGTTGGGCCTGAGACACCCAAAACGTAAGACAAATTATTAACAATTTAAAAATGACCATTAAGAAACAAATTTAGATAACCCCAAAATAAAAGTGAAAATTTAGAAAACTTCTGGAAACAAAAATTTTGGTATCATCAATTGAGCCGGCAATTTGGCCCACATCCCTTGATTCCACCGAGGCCCGGGAGTAAGCCGGAATCCCGGGGCAGCTCCGAATTAAGTTAACTAAAAGCACAATAATCCCCTTTTGGTGAGTTTAAAAATTAAACAATTTAAAAAAAATATATAACACGGTACCGTTCTATTATCCCCGGACATCAATAATACAATTAACAACGAAAAAATAAATAACGATCACTAGGCCTAAACATAACAATAAATAACAACAAAACTTAACCATAGGGACCTAACAAAATATAAAATCCAAAAAATATAACAATAAAATAAACTAATTAAATAAATAACAATAAATATCAACGTTTTCTTTTTTTTTTTTTTCTTAAATTGTAATGTTTGAAATGTCCCCATGGCTGTTTCTTCACTTTGTCCAAACAGTTTTAGGCCTAGGCACAAATATATCCACAACTTTTTTTCTTCTTTTGTTTTTATATATTTTTTTTTGTTTTTATATAAATCACCCCCAGCTCAGCCGCCGGGAAAAGATGGAAAGAACTGACCTGAGGACAGAAGACTTCTACCACCAAAGATGTAGGGCGGGTAGCGGGCAACTCCAGGCTCCAACATGGTCCTCAGGCCAGGCTAGCAGTGGAGAATATCGAAGTTCCCCCGGACGGCAGGCTGAGGGCTGAAAGTCCCACTCAAGGACCCTGGACTGCAAGGTCAAACACAGCCATTAAACACAGTCCAGCCATCACAACAAAATATTCCACATAACAACTGATATAAGAAATGGCAACAAAACAGGAACAGACAAAATTATACAGGATTAGCACACTAGAAAAAATAAAAGATCTATTTTTAGGCTGTGACTAATTACGTTGGAAACTCAGATTTAAGAAAAATTACAAATTAACAAATTATAAAAGAATTAATTACGTATATGGACTTAAAAAATGACAAACTGAATACTAGGCTATGGATACATGAGCAATGGGTTATAACATGAAAATCAAAGAGTACAGCTAGGCTAGGTTATTGGCAAAGAACAAAAAAATATGGTAAATCGGTAACTACAACTGTAAAAAGGCTCAACAAAACATTATACAGAATTACAATGGAAAATAAAGGCAGATATAAAAAGCATTAACGGTAAAAGTAACATGGAAGCACATGGCTTTAACCTAGTCTGAGAAACATCTAGACAAAGAACACAAATTTAACAAAACTCTGAAAACACAAGTAAGAACGATTAAATATTATTGAAACAAAATATTTTCACCAAAAGGGTGCTTAGATATTATAACTCACAAAATGAACACTTACGTTTTAGTGTGTCTAGCCGATCATAACGAGATTCTGCAGGCAGCACAAGACAACTGACTCGACAGGCCAACCTGACCGCAGCTGCTGGAACACGGAACGAAACGGAACTGGGCCAACGTCCACCAAGTACACGAAACGCAGGGCAAAAACGAATCTCAGGCAGCCTGGCAGACAACGACGGAAAAAAAACGAAACTGTACCGGTCCAAGACCCGGTACAACCTCCCTCTGCAAACCTCAACACACCCAGGCAGGGGAGAAAACTCGGTACCTCAGGGAACCCAACAGAAGACGAAGAAGACCTCCGAAGAGTGATGTTCCAAGGACGTCCAAGAGAAACTAAGAGGGGAAACCCCTCGAACAGGGAGCAAACTACCCTGACTGTCGGGCCCGACAAGAAAAGAGAGAAAAAAGACTCTCTCAGAACAGCCACCTAGGGCGCAGAGGTGATCAATCTCTTTGCCCCAAGAAACCCCCAGGAACACCAACTCCTGGACCAACCGTTCCCCGGAAAGCCTTAAGCTGGGACACATGGGCTTTCCTAAACACCCTGCCTGACTGGGGATCAACCAGCAGAGCAGTCACCGGTGACAAAAACCTGTCGATGCGGTGGGGACCAGACCACCGATAGCACAACTTTGCAGCTCTTCGTTCCGCGGCCGAACTGACCGGGTGAGCCTGACAAAGAACTAGATCTCCAACCTGAAAAGGGTTAGGAGTACGACCCTTATCATACCTCCTCCTCACTCTCTCTCTAGCACGTAGCAGGTTGCGCCGAGCAGCCCGCCACGTGGACACTACGTCAGTGGCACCTGGCGTAGGTAGAAGATACTCTAGCCTCCACAAGTTGGACAAAGGGTTGTTAGGAGGGTAGCCATGTAGAATTTCGAAGGGAGTGGCATTGTGACTCTCATGCTTGGAAGAATTGAAAGCAAGCTGGAGCCAAGAGAGACTCTCATCCCAGGTGTTCTGCTTCTCAGCATGGAAGGTAATAAGGGCAGACCGAAGATTGCGGTTGAACCGCTCTGCATGAGAAGGCTGTGGGTAATAAGGAGAGGTAGTCACATGCCTGATACCATTGCCAAAACAGAACCTACGAAACTCATGGGAGGTAAACTGGCTACCGTTGTCGGACACAAGAGTGGAAGGCACACCAAAGTGCTGGAAGAGTTGGGACTGGAGAGCACGGATGGTGAGCTTAGCCGTGGCACTCCGAAGTGGGAAAAGCCAAACGAACTTCGAGAAAGCATCCACACAAACAAGTAGGTAGGAGCTACCTGACTTGCTACGGGGAAAAGGACCCACGTAGTCGATGAACACCTTCTCAAACGGACGCTCGGCCACCTCAGAAGATAACAACCCTAACCTTGCATTCTGACTAGGCTTGCTGAGAGAGCACAGGTGACAAGCCCGCTCTCGGCCAGCAACATCCCGGTCCATGCCCTTCCAGATGAAGTACCTACGAATGTTAGCGATGGTCTTATGAATGCCAAGATGACCGCCCACAAGGGAAGAGTGATAATACTGAAAGACCATCGGTACTAGATGACTAGGCAGCACTACACGGGGTTCACCCCTCTGTCGAGGACGGCAACAGAGTACCCCTTTGGACAGAAAATAGGGAGGGTGGGCACCTCCCTCTTGAAGCTCACCTAAGATGACTGACAGCTCAGGATCTTTCTGCTGATGGGACAGTAGGTCGTCAAAAGCCAGAGGAAAATCCAGAAGAACAGCACCACACTGAGCAACAGCCTCAGTCGGTGGATCACTGGGTTCGTGGTACATGCGGGAAAGAGCATCCACGATAACATTCTGGGTACCCCTAAGATGTTGAACTCGGAACTTAAAAGCAGAAATTTTGACCACCCAGCGACCAATTTTCCCGAGCTGTCGGGGATGGGCAAGAAGCCAAGACAGTGCCTGATTGTCCGTCTCCAGCAAGAACTCAGCGTGTTCCAAGAAACGCCGAAACTTGTCCGCACCAAAGACAACCGCCAGACACTCTAACTCATAGATGGAAGAAGCTTTCTGTTCCTGGTGAGACAACGTCCTCGAAGCAAAAGCGATGGGCTGCCTGACCCCATCAAACTCCTGAGAAAGAACAGCAGCAATGGCGGAGGAGGAGGCATCAGTCTGAAGAACAAATTCTCTGCTGAAATCAGGCATACGCAGGACAGGAGGTTGCATGATAGCCTCCTTGAGAGCATCAAAGGCAGTCTGCTGAGCTTGGCCCCACACAAAAGGGACACCTTTCTTTCGCAGCTCGTTCAACGGGGCAGCAAGCTCGGCCACGTTAGGGATGAAGCGACGGTAAAAATTCACCATCCCCACAAAACGGGCAATCCCCTTGGCATCTCTGGGAGGAGGAAAATCCCGAATGCCCTGGGTCCTCGCAGGATCAATGCAGACGCCTCGAGAAGATATAAGATGACCCAGAAAAGAAATCTCAGGACGAGCAAAAGTGACTTTCTCTGGATTGACGGTAAGGCCAGCTGATTTAAGGCGACTAAGAACTTCCTCCAGATGTTGCATGTGTTCCCCGAAAGTCTCACTGTAGACAAGAAGATCGTCCAGGTAATTGAAAACAAACTTGAACTTCACATCATGGAAGATGGAATCAAGCAGACGAGTAAGAGTCTGGGCACCCACAGCAAGACCCATAGGAACCCTAGTGAACTGATAGAGATTCCAGGGAACACAGAAGCTAGTCATAGGCCGTGATTCCTTCTTCAATGGAATCTGATGGTAGGCCTGGTTCAAATCGAAAACACTGAAAAACTTAGCCTTACCGAACCAATCAAACGCAGAATGCAAATCAGGCAGAGGTACCGAGTCAATAGCGACCTTAGCGTTGAGCCTCCGATAATCCATCACAAGCCTAGACTTACCATTAGGCTTGGGCACAAGAAAAGCTGGACTGGCATAAGCAGAACGAGACGGTTCAATCACACCCTTGCTCAGAAGATCTTCGATCATAGCCCTCATAACCTCCATCTTTGGGGGAGCAAGTTTGTACGGATGACTTCTAACTGGCTGAGAATCGGTGAGGTGGATCTCATACTCCAGAAGAGAAGTGACCCCAAGCTCAGCCGTAAGCACATCAGGAAACCGCAAACACAGCCTCCTAATGGCCTCCGCCTGCTCAGGGGGGAGATGACCAACCGGATCCACCTTGGGTTGTTCGGGCTCACAACCCACCTCTCTGACTGCAGGAGGGCAGTCAGAATCACCTACTAGAGGCACCAAAACTCGCCGATTAAACTTGAAAAATATCTGGCGCTTCTGGAGGTCAAGCACCATACCACTCTTAGAAATAAAGTCTGCCCCTAGGATACAAGAAACCGCCAGGTCCTTGGCAACAAGAAAACCCCACCTCCAGGAAAATCCTTCAATTTTAAAATGTAATGACGCCTTTAGAAGTATGGGTAGAGGAGTTTGGGATGCCGTCCAGCAAGTAATAGAAGAAGGCTCGGTGTGCCTGACAAGTCCTAAGGCGTCAAGGGACTCAAAAAGAGAAAGGCTGATGATACTGCATGCCGAACCAGAATCAAGAAGGGCTCGACACACCGTACCACCAAAAGATACAAAAACGCCAGGACACACCGAGGTGACCGCACTAAGTCCCAGGGAAGCCATGCCAGCAAGGCCCGAAAAATCCCCGACACTCCTGCTATGGGCACGTGTCAAAGGCAAATGGCCACGGTCACTCGCAACAACGCGGGGAGCTACTGTGGAGGCAACCCCCCGCGCTGAGCGTTTCCCGCCCCACGACCTCGAGCACGTGGACAGTCACGTCGAATGTGACCAGGTTGGCCACAAGCAAAACACACAACAGGAGGCCGAGAACCACGACCCTCCACTGGCTGACTCACACCTACAGACATAGCTGGTCGACGGGTGGGGAGAGCACGATGACTCTCAGAATCCCTCCCTTGCTGGTCTGAGAACTGCACGCTGCGCGAAACAATGCACAGCTGATGCAGCTCCCGAAAAGTCGAAGGAACACCAGCAAAAACCAATCTGCACCGTTCTTCGGGAGAAAAGCCATCCAGGATGACACGAACGGTGTCAGCTTCAGAAAGGGTGAGGCGCAACGCTTGACGAGCTTCCTTGACTGAAGAGACATAGGCTGCCAGAGACTCGCCCCTACCCTGCGACCGATAAAATCTGTCCATGACCATCCTCTCCCTGAGTCGAATGGGAAGAAACGATGAAAGTAACTCTCGATGGAACGAGTCCACCGAGGCATCACTGGCCAAGACAGAACTCAGCAACTCCCCAACGGGACCTCTACAATAAGGGAAAACCAGACGAAGCAAGTCCCCAGCCTGCATGCCGGGCATCTCACTAAGTCTGAGAAAGGCCACTAGAAACTTAAGAAGCTCCTCAGGATCCATCCCATCGATCACAGGGAGATTCTGGATCATGGGCGTGAGAGGGTTAGGCAGCTTGTGGTAGCTCAGCTGCAGAAGAGCAGGTGAACCCAAAGAAGTAGTAGGAACGGCAGCTGGAGCCGAACCACAAGCAACCTCAACAGAAACGCCTGCAGGCTCAGAAGGAACCTCAGGCACAGTGAAAGCCGTTGTCTCAGCCTGCGGCCTCGACACGTTAGGCGAAAGTGCGAAATTAGGCCGCTGACCCAGACCCGTAGGAGTCGTGGAACCGGAGAGTGCCTGAAAATTCTCCTCAAGCCTAGATACACTCTCCAAGATCCACGCCCTATCCGACGGTTCCAACCCCGGCGCCCGGTTGACCAGCCTTAAACGGGCAAGCAGATGCCCCAAACGTGCAAGGCGGCAGGCCCGGTCACGACCTACTGGAGGTTCAAACTGCAAATCCTCTAACACCCCTTCCCAATCTTCCACCTTACGTTTACAAACCGCCAACTCATCACCAACCTCCAGTAGAGCCGACCAATCCACCGCCGTACCCGCGGACAACTGCTCAGCCTACCGAGCCACTGCCGACCACTCCAATCCACCCATGAAACCCATTCAACAAAGTAACCAAGCGGATTGCCTAGGTTTTTTTTTTTTTTTTTTTTTTTTTTTTACAGGTTAAATGATTTATTTGGGGTTTTAATTGTTTTTCTTTTTAAATAATTTTTTTTTTTTTTTTTTTTTTTTTTTTTTTTTTTTTTTTTTTTTTTTTTTTTTTTTTACGTAATACCAAGGCACCTTGACGGTAGGTCGGCCAACCATGACCTACTGACTGGCAAACACCCACCGTCAACAACCAAGAAAGAATTAAATTTTTTTTTTTTTTTTTTTTTTTTTTTTTATAGGCAACCACGCTCTGCTACCAATTGAGACCCATCCCCCCCCACCAAAGCTGGGAAGCGTGCCAACCGGGGGGATGGCTCAAAACAAGTCGAGCGATGGGATCACGGGTGGCAGTTGGAGGGTCAAAATAACACTCGGCAGCTGAGCAAAACTAGTTTATTATTAAGAAAACAAACTGGCAGGCAGAAGGCCACAACAAAAAAGGCAGAAGGCCACAATAAAAATTTGCAGTTAAATAAATAACAAAACACACAAAATTTAACAATATAACGACAAAAGCTACCAAAGCACTTAACGCTACAAAAACAACAAACTCTCCGAATACCAAAGTTAACAATTACATGGCCTATGGCCTATCTGCGGTTGGGCCTGAGACACCCAAAACGTAAGACAAATTATTAACAATTTAAAAATGACCATTAAGAAACAAATTTAGATAACCCCAAAATAAAAGTGAAAATTTAGAAAACTTCTGGAAACAAAAATTTTGGTATCATCAATTAAGCCGGCAATTTGGCCCACATCCCTTGATTCCACCGAGGCCCGGGAGTAAGCCGAAATCCCGGGGCAGCTCCGAATTAAGTTAACTAAAAGCACAATAATCCCCTTTTGGTGAGTTTAAAAATTAAACAATTTAAAAAAAAATATAACATGGTACCGTTCTATTATCCCCGGACATCAATAATACAATTAACAACGAAAAAATAAATAACGATCACTAGGCCTAAACATAACAATAAATAACAACAAAACTTAACCATAGGGACCTAACAAAATATAAAATCCAAAAAATATAACAATAAAATAAACTAATTAAATAAATAACAATAAATATCAACGTTTTCTTTTTTTTTTTTTTCTTAAATTGTAATGTTTGAAATGTCCCCATGGCTGTTTCTTCACTTTGTCCAAACAGTTTTAGGCCTAGGCACAAATATATCCACAAACTTTTTTTCTTCTTTTGTTTTTATATTTTTTTTTTTGTTTTTATATAAATCACCCCCAGCTCAGCCGCCGGGAAAAGATGGAAAGAACTGACCTGAGGACAGAAGACTTCTACCACCAAAGATGTAGGGCGGGTAGCGGGCAACTCCAGGCTCCAACATGGTCCTCAGGCCAGGCTAGCAGTGGAGAATATCGAAGTTCCCCCGGACGGCAGGCTGAGGGCTGAAAGTCCCACTCAAGGACCCTGGACTGCAAGGTCAAACACAGCCATTAAACACAGTCCAGCCATCACAACAAAATATTCCACATAACAACTGATATAAGAAATGGCAACAAAACAGGAACAGACAAAATTATACAGGATTAGCACACTAGAAAAAATAAAAGATCTATTTTTAGGCTATGACTAATTACGTTGGAAACTCAGATTTAAGAAAAATTACAAATTAACAAATTATAAAAGAATTAATTACGTATATGGACTTAAAAAATGACAAACTGAATACTAGGCTATGGATACATGAGCAATGGGTTATAACATGAAAATCAAAGAGTACAGCTAGGCTAGGTTATTGGCAAAGAACAAAAAAATATGGTAAATCGGTAACTACAACTGTAAAAAGGCTCAACAAAACATTATACAGAATTACAATGGAAAATAAAGGCAGATATAAAAAGCATTAACGGCAAAAGTAACATGGAAGCACATGGCTTTAACCTAGTCTGAGAAACATCTAGACAAAGAACACAAATTTAACAAAACTCAGAAAACACAAGTAAGAACGATTAAATATTATTGAAACAAAATATTTTCACCAAAAGGGTGCTTAGATATTAAAACTCACAAAATGAACACTTACGTTTTAGTGTGTCTAGCCGATCATAACGAGATTCTGCAGGCAGCACAAGACAACTGACTCGACTGGCCAACCTGACCGCAGCTGCTGGAACACGGAACGAAACGGAACTGGGCCAACGTCCACCAAGTACACGAAACGCAGGGCAAAAACGAATCTCAGGCAGCCTGGCAGACAACGACGGAAAAAAAACGAAACTGTACCGGTCCAAGACCCGGTACAACATAAAGTATTCACCAGTATAAATCATTAGTTTGATTTCGTAATTGGCGCCCTTAAACAATTAAGTAGTCCCGTTGTGATAATTCGTTAGACTCAATGAACTGAACCTACGACACGTTTACTTAAGGTGACAAGTATATACAATTTATTAGTCCTTACTCGTGTCTTACGGAAAGGATTTGTAAGGGCCCAAACTGCTGTAGTAGGTACGATTTGATCGAATAATCTTCCATAATTTACATTCTTAAATACAAATGAAGAATTATATCTGCGAGTGTTTACATATTTATAATGAATCCTACTGGAATGAAGTTAGTTCTAAAATCAGTTATTTATCTACTTATAATAATTACATAATATGTTTACTTTCCATTATTTACATTCATTGAATTCAAATGCGTATGAGCAATTCAAGTTTATTTTTTAATAAAGCATATCATTGCAATAAAAAAAATAAAATATACTGCATATCATTTAAAACCATATGAAATGTTCAGGTTTTTTATTTTATTTACCAGTAAAAGTAAATTTGTTATTGTAGTATTATAAGATTTTCTACAAAAACATCACCCACTTCTGTACATTTACTACAGACTGAACAGTTTTAATGCACTAATTAAAAACACGTATTAAAAATGTTTTAACGACATGTTTATTTCTGTTAGGTAGATTGGAATCTGTAATACAATAAGTAGGATCTGATCTACATAAATGAAAAGTAGGAGAGTGGGTCACCAACATTACATTATTTTCACTAAGAAAGTTTCCTTTACATATTACATTGTTCAATGCACTTCCTGGTATTTTATAGCTATTATACCTCACTGCCATCCTCTCTCACTGAACAGCTGGACTGAACAAGGAATGATAACATAGTACTGATATTTAAATAGATTTATAACTGTTGCTTTAATTGTGATAAATATAATATAACTTATAAATATTTTGAGTAAACAAGCTATTTATACTTTTATTTATTAATTAATATACAGTAAATTAACAAAACAATCAGATTTTAAAGCTACTCTAGTTATGTGTAACGTTTTTGCCCATAGAATTGGAGGAATGTCATATATGTATATTTTGTAAAATCTGTTAAATACTTTATTCTCATGTATGTACAAAAATTAAATACCAATATTAAGTATATGCGCACATTCATAAGTACTCAAAGAGTATGATTTACTTTTTTAATAACTTCATTACCTTATACATTTATAAATATATAATGTATAAATATATAAATTTTTGTCTCGTTAATTTTCGGTGGTACAATAACGGCATAAAGTAGACATTTCATCACTAAATTAAACCTCTTCTCAGAATATATATAGATTTTGGTCGGATTTCTTGGTAGCTTAGTTGATTAAAACAAATTTTCAAAAGAGCCAGCTGATAGCCACCGGCTGTTCATTTGTCATTGGGCTTTTAATTGCCGACTTTCCAAAATATAGTCAGCCTTAGTTGTAACAATTGCTACATCTACACTCTTCACCCCAAAAAATCCATATTTACCCAAATCCTGACGATCGGCGTCTTAAGAATGAATAACATGAATAAATAAATAGATTAAATATCCAAAATTATTACCAATCTATTAAATTATAACAACAAAAGAATAATTAAAATTTAAATAACATAATTTGGTAAATTAAATATTATTTAATACATATGGTTTTCATAAATTATAATATGTATTTACTTAAATTATAATTATTTGTTTTCGTTGGTTTTGTTTAATAGTTCAATAAATACTATAGATATTAAACTGAAATATATCAAGAAATGGTTTTATTTTATCTTTCAGAACCATATATATTATAATTATTTATTTCCGCATCAACTACAAAACCCTTAAATCAAATAGTTTTACAACCTCAATTAACATAGTTTATTAAGCTGATACTTCTATTGGGCAATGTGATTTTGGAAAGTCTATCACCGAATTTAATTACTTTGCAAAGTATATTCTAATGCATGTCCAATACACTCTACTTGTTATTCATGTACAACAATGTTGTTTGATTGGAGAGCTTTTCAATATGGTCGCATTCCACTACATGTTTTTACTCAGTTTAATTCATTTGAAAATCAACTATAGATTATATTGAACTTGCCTATCTAAAGTTGTTATCTATAGTGCTATCCGTGTGTATGAAATGAAATGAAAATCCGTTCAGTAAAAATAATTAATACAATAAAGAATACAAATGAAAAAATAACTTGAAAATTCCCATATGGGCTACAGCCTGTCGGTGGGGAATGAGTTCTATATCAGCTAATAAATTTAATAAATTGTAATTAAACTATAATAATTTGAAAAGGATATTCAGTTTATAAGTATCTATTTAAAAACCATTATAATATTTATATAATAAAAAACTTAGTTAAGTGTCAAAATTAAACATATGTTTATAAGTTAGAGTTTTACAGAGAATTGGATGCGCAAACATACCCTACTCACACTCCATACACACTCGCATTCACTCCCATATATACACATCTACGTCCTACCTACGCAAATACACTCTATACTCACTCAACCTTTACGTCCATAAAAAGGCGCGCGCGTACATACATTGATCAGCAGCCACGCAACAGGGTGATCAATCATCTGTACTGCGAAGAAAAAAATGAATTAACCCCAGTTCTAAGAACCAATGATTAGCAAATTTTTTATACGTATTATAACTGCAAAGGTGAGTATTTTTTATATGCGGAGGTAGTTTGGAATAAACAGTGTTGACAATGTAATTTGATGAGGTTGACATAATAGTCTTGAACAATCTAGGCGGATGGAAACCAATATTTAATGCGGCGGTCATTGAGTACGGATGTGTTATTTCGTTAAATAAGTTTTCTTTATTTTTAAATATGTATGAAATAACTGTTCTTAGAAAAATTGAAAAATATTGAGCACTTTAAATTCTTCAAAGAGTAAGTCTGTGGGGAAACGTGATTTTTTCTGCAAGGCAGTTTTAATTATTGACTTCAGAGTAATTTATAATGGAGAGAGAATGCTTCGGTAACACCCGCCCCATGCCAGATTAACATATTGCAAGAACGATTGAATGTAGCATAATAAAAAATTTGTATCAAATAAGGTGAAAGTACTTTACTAAGTGAAGAAAAAATATAAATGAATTTCCGAAGTCTGCCATTTAAGTATGATAAATGAACATTCCATTTCAAGTGGTTTTCAAAGACTACCCCTAAATACTTATATTAGGATACAATCTGAACGCATTCACACACACCACACACCCCTGCTGACCACCACATGAATGCAAGTGTAGTTCCACATTTCCCAGATCACAGTTGGCTCTAATAGAAATTGGCATACATTTTGTTTTTGATGAATTTACAGATAACCGACTTTGATCAAACCGACGAAGGGCCCATCTCCACCAGACGGACAGCCTCCTCCCAGCCACTGCCTTCAAAAAACAAAGCAGTGTCATCTGAGTAAAAAAATCTGCCCTCCCGTCTAAATTTAGACAACCCAAGTTATTCACGAATATCAAAAAAGTAGAGGGCCCAGCGTACTACCCTGAAAAACTCCATAATCAATTTTCTTCCTTGTACTGTCTTGTCCGTTAACTGAAACGATTTGGTAACGATCAAGAAGGGAACTGTTAAACCAATCAAATTCCGTTCCTCCTACCCCAATATGATCAAAAGTGTTAAAAGCATAAGCTAGATCAATAGACGATAAAATAGGTATTTATTACGTTCAATTGAATTACGAATACTTTTTGTTTACAAAAATAAATTATCATTTAAATTTTTGTGTTTAAAGAAAACAAACTAATTTTGAAAAAGAATATTATATCTGATTAAATAATTTTCAAGTTGTATTCTAACACTTATTTAAATAATTTGGACATGACGCTAGCCAATGCGATATCCCAAAAGTTGACACATTGATTTTTTGGGCCCCCCTCGTATATTGGAAAAACTTTCCCTAATTTAAATGATTTGGGGGGGGGGCAGTTATTATAACAACAATTTTTAATACTGTTGTTAATAATATGAAGAAGAGGGACTTTTATAAATTGAAAATAGGATTTTAAAAACAGAGCCGGAATATTATCCATACCAGACATTTGATTACACTACTATAGACATGTAATTATATGCAAACCAAAATAAAACTAAATTGATAACTGTCCGACCTATTCCTTATTATTAAGTATTAGATTGGATTTTCTAAACAAAAATGCCAACTATACAATAAAATGTGTACAATACGACTGTCTATACATATAAAATTGTATATATGTATTGTTTCCAACTGGTTAGTCGATAAGCTGTTTTGATTTCCTTTTTGGAAATAATTAATCAATAATACACTAGTAACACTAGTAATTGAATACAGACTAAGATGCTTCATACTCGTCTGTTGAATTGTGTCCACAACCAGTTTTACATTAAACTTTAAAGACAAACATGTATAATATCCTAACAAACAAACAAATTATATCAATGACGAAATTTACGCAAAGGGCATAACTACTCGTAGCACGATCAGGGTTTTGTAATCCTTAAAATTGGCCCAATTGAAAGAAATAAAAACATTGGAAGTAAATATAGAGAGAACAACAGAAAGGACTCTTTATAATTTAATTTATTTTTAAAAGATTTTTCATCATACGTTCTTTTTCACCGGCGTTTATTGTAGATCTTCAGATAGTCTTGACAGAAAATATAACGTTTTTTTATCATAAAACTACCTGCCCGTTCTCCCATATTTTATTAAAATATATACATTATTAATTAATTGGTAAAGTAAAATATTAAGACAGAGTACATATGTATAGTATTAAATTCTATAGTAATATTATTTTAACGTTTTATGTTTATTGGGGGGTGGGGGGGAGGGGGGTAGGGCATTATGGATAGAAGAAGTTGTGGGACCGGTTCTTCGGGATGATTTTTTTTGGTTACAAGAGCATTGAGGGGGATCAATTTGAGTTGGTGGACAGTATGTGTTTTTGTTTTTGGTTTGGTGTTGGTACAGTAATATATGGGGGGGGTGGGATTGTCATAGGGGGAGAAAAGAAGATGTAAAGTGGGTGGGGTGGGGAGAGGGTGGATATATGGTAACGCTGATACATTTACGAGATTGGGTGTATGGAGGGTGTTTAATGAATGTGTAGGTGGGGGGGTTTTATGTGATGTTTGTGAGTGGGTATAATAATGGTTATAGTTGGTATATATAAGGGTTTATTTTTGATATTAGTGGATGTATTTGGTAGGTGGTTTTATTGTTGGTTATTGTATAGTTAGGTGAAATGTATAAGGATGATTGTAGGATTTTAGGTTTGTTTATGGTTTTTGGTTTTTGAGTGATGTATTTAAGTTTTGGGGTGTTAAATTTTTGATTATATTGGGGGTTGGGTGGGTGGGGAGTGGTGAAGTATGTTTTAAAAGAATTTGTAATAAGGGGGAGTATAGGGGGAGGGATGGGATTGAATTGTGTTTGTGATGTGGGGGGGTTATATTTGGTTGTTGGTTTGGAGTGTGTGTGGTGTTGTGGTTGTTTTGGTGGATAAATGGGTGTGTTGGTTTTTTGGTGGTAGTTTGGTGTGGGTAAGTAATGGGGGGGGGGGGGGGGGGGTGTATTTGGTATGTGGGGGAAAATTGATGTTGTTGGATTTTTATGTTGGGGAGGGTTTGGGGGTGGAGGTGATTTGTTTAGGTGGTTGGTGGGTGGTTGGAATGTAATATATATTATTTTTTTATTGGGTGGGATGTGGGAATGAAGAATTGTGTTGGGGGGTTTTAGAAATGGGGTTAAAGGGGGGTGAGGTTAGAGAGATGTATAGAGGGTGATTTTATTTGGTATGAGGATGTTAGAGGGTGGAATGTGGGAGTTGAGAATGTGTAGAGTTGTGGGGTGGGGGGGAATGTAGGTTATGATGGGTGTGGTGGGGGGGGGGGGGGTTTATTATTAGGGGTGTTAAAGAGAATGGGTTGTTGGGTAGAAGAAGAAGAGAATTGGTGTGGGGTGGGAAGGGTATATAGGAGGGGATTGAGTGGGGTGGGGGTTTATATATAGTTGTTTAGAGGAGAAGGGGGGGGTGTTTGTGGATTTTGTTTGAGGAGAGGGATGGAAGTTTAATGATGTTGTGGGAAGGGAAATATTAAGATTAGGGGGGGGGGAGGTGGGGGGGGGGGGGGGGTTGTGTGGTTGTATTTTTGTTTTTAGTGTAGAGAGTGGGTTTGGGTTGGTGGGGTTGTTGGGGGGGTGGTTGGATGTTTTGGATGGTTTGGTTTGTAGTTGGTTATATGGGATATATTTGTTTGGTTGGTTGTGGTGAGGGGTTGGGTTTTGTTGGGTAGGAGGTGAATTGAGGTTTTAGGGGTAATTGAGAAGGTGGTTATGGTGGGTTGGTGGGGGGTGTGTTTTGGTTGGGGGGTTTAATATATGTTGGTGGTGTTGTGGGGGGTGTTAAGTTTGTAGGATAGAGGGTGTATGTGTGGAAGTTAACAGGGGGGGGGTAGAAGTTTGTGTTATAACCAATATATTGGCATTGCATAAATAATTGGAGGATTAAATATGTGGTGGGTAATATTGTTTTATTAAAGACATAAAATTTGATTGTGTGGGATTAATGTTATGGGTTTGTTATTAGGTGTATTTTATAGTTAAATTTAGTGGATGGTGTGTTTGGTTGAATTTTTAATTTATTGGGTTGTAGGTAATAAAGATAGTAGTGTTGTCATTATATGTTTATTTAATTGCAACATTGACGGAATGAAATAAAATAAAATGTTCACATACTATTACAATATTTTACTCCAGCAGTGGCAAACAAAGCACCATGCAGTTTAACAACATGTATAGCTTGGAGGGGAGCAGACTTCCCTATCTTCGGCCATGTTAGCTTATGTACCTTTTTCTCAAAAACTATTTAAGATAGGGAGATGAAAATTTTACCATTATTTTATATACTCTTTGTAAACAATCTCTTTAGGGGAATTTTGTGTATTTCAATTAGTTTATGCAGAAACAATTTTTTATAAGTATTAAATTTATAAACAAAAATGTTTACTTTCAATATTTTTTATATTTTTTATTTTTGAGTATTTGTATAAATTAACTGAAGAAGTTGTGTATATGAAAGCCCTACATATGTGTACAAAGTTTCAATGTTCTAGCTCCAACAATTTTGGATAAAAAGGTACATAAGGTATAAAAAAACACTGTTTTCGGAGAAATGAATATATTACAAAATACTCTAAGATCTAACCTTTAATAATGTCCAGTTGCATAAGAGGGGTTGTCAGGGTCCTCATCTGCTTCAAATTCATCTTCCAGAACTCTTCTCTTTAGCAGATTGTCTTGTCGACACTTCTTTTGAATGTCCTGAATGGCCTTTTCCGCACGGGCTACACGTCGATCATCAAAAGTTTGAATACAAGACACAACAAAAATTCATTTGACAGATCTGCAAAAACATCTTTAATTTCTTTCATAATAGTTTTAGGTAGGTGGGTGTGATCCTCATGTTTGTAAGCTATTTTATTAATTTTGGCTAGTTGGTATTTACACCATGAGTCTTGGTCACTTGGGCATAGTGCATGACACGGGTCTTCATCTGTTGAGCCTAAGTGGAAATATTCTGCCCATATAGCATCTCTCATTGCTTGAACTCTCTTATGAGCATTCCTTCTTATGGCTAGACCATAATATAATTGAAGAGTATTTATTGCAGCATCTGTCAAACGCCCCCTGCCACCAATAGTTTTGTTGTCTTGTACAATTTTTTTAGAATTTTTTTGTTTGTAAGTCCTAAGTCTAGTGCCCATTCTCTTCTGCACGTGGCCAGCACATTCTAACTTTTTTACTTCAAAGTCTGGGCCATAAGGTTTTTCACTACAAATAGTTTCAAAACCCTTACAGTCTCCATCACCAAGATAATATTCATAACGGATTCCATAGTTCAGTTGAGATCTGAAGAATATATTCCGCACTCCAGCCACTTCCATTCCTCCACTTGTTCCAGAATAGTTGGCAATACATGTTTGTCCATGTATGTTTTGGAGCCTTTCTTTACATGGCAAAACTTAGAAAATATTTCCACGTCCAATACCTCACCCGTGGTAACACTTGTGGCTGTCACTACTCCATTCAGAGATGAGTAACCGCGACGCTGCCAGCTTCCGTCAAGTGCTACTGCCAAATCCCTGATTCCATTATTTTCCATAACAGCCTTTTCCACAGAATTTTTCATGGATTCAACACATACTCTTTTGGTAGCATCAAGTAAAACTTTGTTGTAAAATGCAAACTTAGAAGGTTTAGGCAAGTTCATCAAACCAGCCAGCATTTCTCCCGTTTCTTGACCTAGGCCTATTGATCGTAAAGTGTTGTGCAGATTATTATTATATTATTACTACACAAATGTAATCCACAAACAAATCACTCTACTTGAAACACACAGTTATTAATATAAAATAACCTGTAGTACTAACTGA
>JAQJVL010004658.1:0-42525 GCA_035578905.1 Stictocephala bisonia
TTAGACGGTTGTGAAGAATGCCTATTGTTAGTTACTTTTATAATAACTTGTTTAAGTGCAATTAATAATTCTCATCAACATCACTCTGTTTCAGGCATAGTGATAAAATTAGTAAAAAGCATACATTCTGAGTGCATGTTATCAAGATTAGTGAATGTTACAATGTTGTATTGTTTTGGAATTGTCTATAGAACAAATTGCTTGTGTAGGGTGATAAATCTACTCATCCACAGACAATGTAAAGGGGATTCTTCAATAAACTATCGGAATCCAAGCTACAAACTAGTTAATGGTTTGATAAATGATTGTGGTTTTTGTCATCGGTAAAATTTTCTGCCACCCCCCTCCACAACGGCACAAAAAATGTTTTTACTATTTAATCACAAGCTTTCCCAAAAAAATTAGGGTTTTGTTCCCCTGTTAATCATATTTTTGGACTGTTCAATAACTATTCACAGAATATTGATTTATTTAACTCCTCTAGCAGACTATTCAAAAAGCAACTGTCAGTAGAAATAGAAAATGTTCAAAAGTAGTGTAGTATACCGATTCTGGCGCAACCCCTCCCCATGCCGGTTCTGGCGCAACCTTGACCTTTGTACTGTTATTGTTTACAAATTTATCACCACGTGTTGACCTTGAGGTCAAGACCACTGCTGATTATCACCACGTGGTGACCTTGAAGGTCAAGTTTACTACGAGCACGTGGACCCCCCGCGACGTTGTCCTAGGTCAGTGTTGTTTTGGTGTGACGTCACGCCGTTTTCGCGCTCTTTCATCTGACGCGACGTCACGGCGTATTTATTAAATTAATTGTATTTATTTAATGCTTTGGCAAAAAGTGCCGGTGGTCGGTGCCGGGATCGATCTGAGAACCTTTCGTTTGTGAGACGAAGTCGATACCACTGAGGCACAGTGACACACCCGAGAGGGTAACGTAAGTAGCGGCAGAAGAACGTGTGTGACTTCGTTCGCTTCGCTCGCGTTATACTATATGAAATGTAATTGCGTATTTAATATAGTATTAATTTGTTCAGATGTGAAAAAAAAGTCTGCTGGTTTGTCGTCTGCTCCTCAGCTGATGTGATGCCATATGAAAGATGCAAAAAAAAATGTCTGTTTCTCTTTATACTATATAAAATGTACCAACTGTTTTTTCGCAGTGTTACCAACTCGCACGATTAATTGCAAAAAAAAATATCTCAGTGCTGCCAATATACTATATATATATATACAATATACTATAATAAATACATATACGATTATTAAATTATACTATATTAAATACAAACGCGTTTTTCGTTGTTACAGTAATATTATTTTAATTCGTTATCCTTTTATATCCTTTTCGGTTGCGAATAAATACGTTAAAACGGTCGTCAAGTATTAGGAGAACAGAGACTGGTAGGAGTTATCAATGTTACAGTTGCCGCGCGCTGTCATTATCAAATCAGCGTGACCCGGCGACCTCTCCGTAAGATAGTCCGACTGCCTCGCGAACTGATTATGTGACTGCTGCTAATTTCTGCTAGCCTGGTACTTTATTTTTCATTGCATGTTGTTCGTATTCCATATTTAAGTGGTTTTTTTCCATATATTTAGTAGATGTATAGAAAATAAAAAGCATATTTTATTTAATAATTAATTTAGTACCGTATTTAAAAATCCTAAGGTAATATACTATTCTATATTTTTGTAATGACATAAGTAACACAATATTTAAATTCTGTTATGGGATAAGTTATAGTAATATTTAATTAATTATTTATAAATCGTAAGGAGAAGTTGTATTGCAGATATTTTTGAAGTAATAAGTCAGACAATATTTAAATGTTATTTAAGAATAAAGTATAATAATGTCAATTATTAAATACTGAAAACTCTATAAAAAATACTGTCTTTTTTAAAACCAACTGATGTATTTGTATGGTATGAAATTGTCCAAGTCCAATTTTGCTGATGCAATGTTTCATCATGTGTACTTGTGGTAGTAAGACAATGGTAAGACAGATATAAAAATTCATATAATTCAATAAAAATCTGCAAAGAGCGGAAACTTCATCTGTACATACATGTATCTCAACAACAACAACAACCAAAGTTAAATCAATTGGTAAATATTTGTAAGAATGTTTATTTTTAATATATGTGGTAGTGAGGCAGATATAAAAATTCATATAATTCAATAAAAATCTGCAAAGAGCGGAAACTTCATCTGTACATACATGTATCTCAACAACAACCAAAGTTAAATCAATTGGTAAATATTTGTAAGAATGTTTATTTTTAATACATGTGGTAGTGAGGCAGATATAAAAATTCATATAATTCAATAAAAATCTGCAAAGAGCGGAAACTTCATCTGTACATACATGTATCTCAACAACAACCAAAGTTAAATCAATTGGTAAATATTTGTAAGAATGTTTATTTTTAATATATGTGGTAGTGAGGCAGATATAAAAATTCATATAATTCAATAAAAATCTGCAAAGAGCGGAAACTTCATCTGTACATACATGTATCTCAACAACAACAACAACAACAACAACAACCAAAGTTAAATCAATTGGTAAATATTTGTAAGAATGTTTATTTTTAATATATGTGGTAGTGAGGCAGATATAAAAATTCATATAATTCAATAAAAATCTTCAAAGAGCGGAAACTTCATCTGTACATACATGTATCTCAACAACAACAACAACAACCAAAGTTAAATCAATTGGTAAATATTTGTAAGAATGTTTATTTTTAATATATGTGGTAGTGAGGCAGATATAAAAATTCATATAATTCAATAAAAATCTTCAAAGAGCGGAAACTTCATCTGTACATACATGTATCTCAACAACAACCAAAGTTAAATCAATTGGTAAATATTTGTAAGAATGTTTAATTTTAATATATGTGGTAGTGAGACAGATATAAAATTCATATAAAAATTCGTTTTAATTTCAACAAATATCACAAACACGTATTGAAAAAATTGAACTTTCAAATAATTAAAAAAAAAAAAACTTGTGACCGATTCATCATGAATAATTTATTTAAGTAAGGTCAAGATAACTGTATTATTATATGTTTTGGTTTTAAATAAGATATATTAAACGTTTATCACAATAAAAAGTTTTACCTTGACACTGATTTAATCATTAAATAAAAACTAAACTCATTGGCTCACTTAGAATGGGAAAAAACAATATAAAAATGGAATAATACAATATAGATGTTAAATTCAACATAAATTTCATTACAGATATGTAAAATTATGAGTTAAGGAGGTCCTCTTTCAAGAGTAGTAAGGATGAATAATATTTTAGATATAGGAACAAATCCTAGCTTCGATAGTTCTATCATTGATATTGAATGGCATTCTCATAATCCGTATACATCAAATTCTTACAAAACAAGTGATGAGATACGGATACCTGTTCATCAGCAAGATGTTTACACTTTGCCTAGTAAAAGTTATTTGCTTTTGGAAGGTAAACTAGTTAAGACAGGTACACCTCCAACTGATGACACCACAACTCAATTAGTTAGTAATGCTATGGCATTTCTGTTCGATGAAATCAGATACGAACTGTGTGGAACTGAAATTGATAGAGTAAAAAACGTAGGTATTTCTACAACAATAAAGAATTTACTTACCTCTAGACCAGGAGACAAGTACTGGATGCAGAACGCATGTTGGCAAAACGAAACCATGGGTGTGATGGTTGATAGAACATCATTTTCGTTTTGTGTTCCACTTAAATTACTACTCGGTTTTGCCGAGGATTATAATCATATTTTACTGAATGTAAAACAAGAACTAGTCCTGTTACGTTCATCTAATGATAAAAATGTTGTGCTTCAACCAGCTACATCTGTATTTGACTTTCAAATTCAACTTAATAAAGTTGTTTGGAAAATGCCGTACGTTCGAGTTGATGATGAAGTGAAATTATCTCTTCTACGTTTGACTGAAAGAGATCAGCCCATATCTATACCATTCAGAAGATGGCAGTTACATGAGTACCCATCATTACCAATTACAAAGTTTCTAACTTGGACAGTCAAAACATCATCCATGATGGAGAAGCCAAGATATGTAATAATTGGTTTTCAAACTGATCGTAAAGACAAAGCAAATAAGAATGCTTCGCATTTTGATTTTTGTAATTTGGATAATATAAAACTGTACTTGAACAGCAAGTACTATCCATATGATAATTTAAATGGAAATAAATCAATTTTATATGATATGTATTCAAGATTTCAATCATCATATTACATAGGTGGTGATGATCAACCTTGTTTGGATAAAATGACTTTTCAAGAGAAGACACCTTTAATAGTAATTGATTGTTCAAAACAAGTTGAGACTTTAAAGACTGGATCATTGGATGTTCGCATCGAGATTCAAACAACTGCCGATATACCAAAGGATACAACGGCGTATTGTCTAATCATTCATGATGCATTAATCCAATATACACCATTGTCTGGCATTGTAAAAAAGATCATTTAAAATCAATAAATATATTTTTATAAAAAAAAAAAAAAATCTTAATTTATTTATTTAGGATAGTATCAATCAAGAACACAAAATGAGTAAATAATACATTTATTATAAAATGCATAGAAATACTATAATACAATTTATTTACAAACAAGTATGTACAATATAAGTATATTCAACAAAGTATCAATCAAGAACATAAAATGCATAGAAGTACTATAATACAATTTATTTACAAACAAATATGTACAAAAGATTATTTATCGTCAGAGTTCAATCAGTTATGATTTTTTAAACATGAAAATATATGGATACAATACAAGTATACTCTTTCATTTAACAAACAATAAGTCGATACATTAACATATTTTACAACAGACAATTTAAAATAATATAAAAGCTTGTGTAACTTAACTAATCAGTACTCTCATCATCATCATATTTACTATTTAATTTGTAATGACCAAAGGCCAATGTGTCTACGCCATTTTCACAGATATATCTCTTATCGTCTTTACCACTTAATGCAATTTTATTGCACGTTATCGTTTCAATGACGTGTTTCTTTGACCTAAACATTTTAATTTTCTTTCTGATTGTTAGATCGTTCAATAAACAGTTTTTATAGTCGTCAAACGAAATTTCTTCATTGACAACTCCCTTTGTTATACCTTTTGCTTTCTTTTGAACTGTAGGTTCTTTAGTGTTTTCATTTGCCTTACTTACAGGTTGCATGGTTCTTAAACAATATAATTTAGGCCTTAGTCCAATAAATTCTAACAACATAATTCCATTACATTCGTCTTTGAATTTACCCAATACCTTTTTATTTAAAGAACTAAAACACATGTGATCTATGGGATAATCAGACAAGTCGAAATAATTACAGAAAGCTGTATCATTTTTTAAATCTTTGTAAAAATCATCTGTTTCTATTTGATAGAAAAAAGCATCTGTATCCATGTACACTACTTTTACATTAGAACCATATTTAGGTTTAACAATTTTATAATGAAAATCATACATTAACGTTTTACTAATTTCTAAAACAGAGAACCCAACGTAAATTGGTTTGTCAAAATATATACATTCTTTAGCACTTTCAACAGCGCACAGAGATTCATCGTAAATAATTCTATCTACAAATGTTGGCTTATTAAGTAACATATCCAGTCGTTTTTGAGATGAAACTAACTGTAGATTTATTCTTTTCCTGATGTTCTCTATGGTTTTACCAAACATGCTATTATTGAGCAGTTTATAGAAATCTTTTTCAAAAGAATTTTTAGCCTGCTGTCTTTTATCTGTATTAAGGTTAATGTAACTCTTTAACCAACAAGACTGGTTAAATTGTAATATTCTATGAATTTTTGTTAATACAAGACCATTTTCTATAGCCTGTTTTAGATTGACATAATGACAAATATATCTTTGTTTTGCTGTAAGAGTTGTTAACAATTTTTTGAATTTAGACTTAGGAGGACATTCAGATACTGGTAAAAATGGTAAATCATTATGTTCATCGTGCAATGACTCTGGGTAATCAACATCAACCTCTAAAAAATATCCTACTTCAGAATCATCTGGAATAGCTGTGACATCAAAATCATTCAAGTTTCCAGTATACCATGAGAAGTTATTCAAGGGCATAGGCTGAGCCATAGCCCAACCATACAAATTATTACAATCAACATACATTAGATAAGAATTACTAACATTAGGATTATAAGCGTTACCCATATAATGGTTATTTGCTACTGCATGTCGTTTTACACAAGATGTGATCCCTCCTCTTATTCCACTTTCAATAAATATATACATATTATAATCATTTAAGAGCTCAAGTTCTACTTTCGTATATTTCAGCATAGCATCGAAAGTAAAACTTGGAAGTGTTAAATAGTGTGCACAATCAAGCTGATAACTTTCCAAGCACAAATCTCTAAAATTTTCAAAGACGTCTGATAGCAACAACACGTCTAATTTTAGATATAAATCACTATATTCACCTAATGTTGAAATAGAAAAATGGTTCCAAACATTAGTGGCGTGAGCATAGTCTTCGTCAGATATGTCACAGTTCAACAAAGAATTTCTAAAGCTCTCTTTAGGAGGGAGCCGTGTTTCATTCAATTTGTCCCATGAAGATGTATACTCATAAGGGTACACACCTTTTCTAGTTACCAGAGGAAAATCTATTTCAGAAAAAAACTTTTTGATATTAACAAATTTATCACGTGACAAGTTGTTTACAAGAGTTGCTAGACTGGAACTCATGATTTTGTAAGTATCGACAAATCTAATGTTCATGCCACTTTTTGTTTGTTTGGAAAATGTGATATATTTTTCAGTTGAAGTGGGAATAACGCTGATACGTCTATGATCAAAACCTAATTGTTTAACTATAAAGTGAGAATCATAATTAGATGTACCATGAATGAAAATCGGTAAATTCCTTTGCTCTTGTCTTCTTAAATTACAATGCTTACATAAAACTGATCTAAAACGTCCTGTCAAGTGACAATGATCTCTATGAGGTCTAACAGTAGAAGTAAACGGTTTCTCACACATTTCACAATTTCTAGCCGTTCTTACAAGAATCTGTTCTTCTATGGTTAGTGGTAACATATCAATATTATGCATCCTAATACAATCACCAATTATGTTCGCTAAATTAACTATGTAATTCATAAAGTGTTTAGCAGCATGTCGACCTCTATACAAATATGGACATTGAGGAAGCACATTTTTCACAAAGTCTGGTAAAGTATTGCTACACACAACATACACGCAAAAGCTCATTGGCTCATGCACATTATCTACATGTGTATATTTTGTCACTTGTTCATTAACAGGCTTTAATATACACTCAAAATCTGCATAAATAGCAATTGGTAATCTAAACATATTTTGTGTATTAGTAAATTTTAATATTTTTGGATCTTCTTTATCCTCATTAGGCATCAAAGCTCTAACAGGTTTATTTAGACAACAAATTTTTTTATGTTCCATTAGTTTACGGTTTTTAGTCTTCCCCCAGAATCTTGAAAGACATCGTTTACACACTGAAACTTTATGACCATACTTCGACATTTGGGAAGAAAATAATCGGCTGAAATTCGATATATAGCAATAGTGACTGACACCTTGATTGTTTGTTATTAAAAGTAAATCAATATGGATAGACTTTTCATTGTCAGCAACTCTCAAGGGGTATATATCATTAGTTTCATTTAGGCCATAAACATTAACACTTACATCACAATTATTTCGTTCAAATTTTTGGATTTGTTTGATTGGAGTAGGAAAGTCAATTCCATTGAAATTCAATCTGTTACATACAGCATGGTAACGATGATTTATTCTTCCTCTGTCCTTTCCAGTAACAAAATGGCATAATAAAGCCCATTTAAAACAGTAATTGTCATGATTAATAGGATTTATAACAGCTTTCTTATGTAAAATGTAAGGAGGTAATGGAATATAAGTACTTCCACCTAATGGTCTGTATCTATTAATTCTAATCATGATCCCATCGACACGTAATAAACTCCAACCACTACCCTGTCCTTCGTAAGTCGACTCTTCTTTACATATCTTCTCAAATAGAGAATGCAAGACACTATTTATACTGTTTTCAACAAACACAGAGATATTTTTAGTTTTAAACGCACGATCTTGACGCTCGTTAGTATTAGGTTTCACATACGTGCACTCAACTAATAAATTGAATTTAACTGCTCCAAATAATTTAACTTGTTCATTAATAATTAACTCCATTTCATCTTTATGAAGAGAAAGTAACATACAAATATCCTTTGCCGATCGATTAGTATTTTTTAAGTAAAATGTTTTTAAATTTCCCTTAAACGCATTTTCCAGTTCAACAAAATTATTAGCTTGACCTATTATATTCATTCTATCTTTCTTCCTTCTTACATCATTCGCCATCTCGATATCATTTTCAAAATTAGTTTGATCCTCATCATCTTCATCAACCTCCATTTGTTCGGGTATTGTTAATTTTCTTTTTTTGAAAGGTAAATGATAATACATCTGAAAAAAAAAAAAAAATTCTAAACAACGTATGAGACAAAATATTAAACCATTTAGTTTAATGATGGATGAGAGTACCTATTCCTTCATCAATTAACAATTTACTACTAAACCTCTACCCCTTAGCTTAATACATGTTACATAAATATTATCTATCGAAAGAATCTAACTCTCTTTCTAGCGTCTTTGTCTTCATCCTCCTCAATTTCAGTAACTTTTGATTCTTTAATTTGTAAAATTCGTTTACTTTCATTTGCCCAAACATTGTTCACTGCTGTATACGATTGATCTTTATCATTATTCACAAGAAACACCGCTTTTTTCCAAATCTTGGTCCAATATTGTGCAGGCTTAACCCCTTTTAGATCTTCACAATCGGTAATTTCTATTTTTATTAAATATTTTCCAGTTTCGCCAGGTGTTACACACTTACGAATGACAGTATCGTTTTTTACTAATACTTGCTGACTTATTGTTTTAGATCTTTTCTTTGAATTACATTTTTTTCCAAACAATTTAAATAGTTCATCGTCTTTATCAGAATCATCATCATCATCGTTATTGTCAGATAGAGACCTCTTTTTAGACTTAACAGGTCTATCTTCATCGTCATCACTGATCTCAATTAACGAAATTTTATTAATAGCTTCTAATACAAACTCTTTAATGTGTTTTACAATGTCAACTGAATATCTATTTTTAGAATAAACTTGCAGAACCGGATCTGCGTGTAACATAATTTCGTCATAGTCCCTATCAAGCTCGTTTATAATTTCAAATTTTTCTTGTGAAAGGTCACTTGTTTGAGCTATTCCCGTACAAATTGTATTTGAAACCATTTTTAGATGAAAATAGAGCGCTGTTAAGTCCGGGTTCATCATATCTGACACTTTTTTTCTTACGTCAAATATCACCTTTTCCCACATACTAACCGAAGTCATACCGATTAGAATTAATAGATTCACGACTCCTTTCAAGTCGTAACTTTCGGTCGGCGCTTTTCTATATATGACTTTACATCTGTTTGGTTGTTTGGGTTTCTGTATCTTTGGGGTTTGAGGTGGAGGCATACATTCCGATTTACTTGTACTAGGTCGATTAAGCTCTTCTAACTGCTGCTCGACAGATTCGGTAAACTGCTCTGTATTTTCCATGACTATAAAAAAGAAAAAATAATATTTAAATATGTAATTATATGAATGAAAATATTATCTAAATTAACATCCTGTTGAGCCAAACCCTCCTTTACCTCTTACGGTAGTAGAAGGTGGTTCATTAAGTTGAATTAAATTAGGTTCTAGAATTTTTTCACAAATCAGTTGAGCAACCCTATCACCTCGCTTTACACTAAACACATTTTCTGAATGGTTAAACAAAAGTATTCCTACATTGCCCGTGTAATCGCGGTCTATCACCCCGGCTCCTACGTCGATGAAATGATTTAAAGCTAATCCTGAACGGGGTGCAATTCTGCCATACGTTCCTTCAGGCAATACTATACTGAGATCAGTTTTTATCAACTGCTTACCATGAGGTGGTATAACACAGTCATATGCGCTTTTTAAATCAAATCCTGCCGAATGTAAGGAACCTTTAATCGGTTCATAAGCAAATGGAGATAATTTATAGTAACCTAAAGTGTAATCCTTATTATTAGACATACTTCTGAGAGAGATGATTAACAGTTGATGTAATAGAGGAGATCTGCTGACGATGAAGAGTTGGATGCAAGAGGAGATCTGTAACATCATACATATTATATTACTTTAGAGTTAAGTATATCTTTTTAAAGAACCTGTGGAAAACACATTGAAATCATCGTCAAGAAAATTAGTTCAAAACCCATTTTAGTTTTACATAAGTTTATTATAGAAATGAAACTTACTTTTAAAATAAGTGAGTGTCTACAACACGCCAAATTCGACTGCTGACGATGAAGAGTTGGATGCAAGAGGAGATCTGTAACATCATACATATTATATTACTTTAGAGTTAAGTATATCTTTTTAAAGAACCTGTGGAAAAACATTGAAATCATCACCAAGAAAATTAGTTCAAAACCCATTTTAGTTTTACATAAGTTTATTATAGAAATGAAACTTACTTTTAAAATAAGCGAGTGTCTACAACACGCCAAATTCGATGAAAGATGATGGAATAGTTGTTTCTTGAAGACAGGAATGGATAGTTGAGTAATAGAATCTGTAAAAACAAAAATATCTCTATATATTTTGTTTAGTTAAAAAAAAAATAAAAAAAAACATTTATTTCAAACGTAAGGGATGAGTAAAAAAAGATTCTCAAATTGGTTATAAATTCAAATAATTTAAAATTATTGAAACTTAATAAGATTTGTTATTAAATTATAAAAAATAAAATGTAGTAGTTAAAGTTATACGTGTTTTATTCGAAATGTTTTTACTTTAAATTATACCTAAAAGTGAAATCGAATTGAAACTTAATAAGATTTGTTATTAAATATTTTAATTAAATTATAAAAAATAAAATGTAGTAGTTAAAGTTATACGTATTTTATTCGAAATGTTTTTATTTAAAATTATACCTAAAAGTGTAATCGGATTGACGAAGTAAGAAATAGTTTTCATAACTAAATCATATCATAAAATTATTTTAAGATTATAAACTTGTAAAAACAATCGATGAGAATAAAAATTTATTAAAAACCTAATTGAATAATTTATTTTATCATAAAATTTTTATAAAACTAACAACTTTAATCATTTACTAGAATGAAGTAATTTAGTTAAATTAGTTGTATGGTTGAAAATAAAAATAAATAAAACACAACTGTTATTAGGTTTAAGAAATAATGTCATGCAATTAATGTTAAAATATTGTTTAAAATTAGAAATATAATTTTTACATAAATGAACTAATTTGTTTCTCCAAACATTTTATAAAACTAACACATTATTGGTATTATTAAAATGTATTGTTAAATAAATGAACTAATTTGTATTCTCCAAACATTTTTATTAAAAACTAACACATTATTGGTATTATTAAAATGTGTTGTTAAATAATTTAATTAAAGAAATATCTGTAAGTATATTCTAAAATATTAGTTCTCATAAAGAGTATAATGATTATTTTGCTAAAATATTAATTGAAAAATGATGTTAGAAAATATATAAAATAGTTACTGTTCATAACTAATAATGCTAATAAATTGGGAAATCTATATCATTTACTCACCAGATTCAATATCTTCTACAGCCAATGATCAGGTTGTTCAAGTCTAGAGGTTCCGGAAAGACGTTGGGGCCGTTGGTCTCTAGAACTTGAAACAACTGCAGATACTGCGTGCTTGAAATCTTGGTGTATTTATACTCAGTAAAATGACGTCAATTGAACATGTGTCCGACCGCGTGCACACGTGTTAGACCGCGTGGTGGTCAAGATCCAAACTCAAAGTACAGATGATGAAATATTGCATCAGCAAAAATTAGACTTAGAAAATTTTCTCATATACAAAGAGTTCTCTAGTAGCAGAAGACACATCAACTGTTGTAAACAAAAATCATCTGTTATGAAAAAAACTAAACAACAACAAGAAAAAAAACCCTCTGGTTCATTTGTTAAACGGTCAAAACAAATTAATACTATATAAAATATTATTCAAATTAATACTATATACTCTGTAACAAGAAAAAATACACTTTAATTAAAGCACGTCTTTTTTCATAGAGTTTTCGAAAATAAAAATATTAATTATTATATGAATATTACATACTATATGTAGGTACTATTTAAATTCATAGAATAGTATTTTACCTTAAGATTTTTAAATACTAAATTAAATATTTAATAAAATATATATAAACCACTTAAATATGGAATCCGAACAACATGTAATGAAAAATAAAGTATCAGGCTAGCAGAAATGAGCAGCAGTCACATAATCAGTTCGCGAGACAGTCGCGACTATCTTACGGAGAGGTCGCCGGGTCACGCTGATTTGATAATGACAGCGCGCGGCAACTGTAACATTGATAACTCCTACCAGTCTCTGTTCTCCTAATACTTGACGACCGTTTTAACGTATTTATTCGCAACCGAAAAGGATATAAAAGGATAACGAATTAAAATAATATTACTGTAACAACGAAAAACGCGTTTGTATTTAATATAGTATAATTTAATAATCGTATATGTATTTATTATAGTATATTGTATATATATATATATATATAGTATATTGGCAGCACTGAGATATTTTTTTTTGCAATTAATCGTGCGAGTTGGTAACACTGCGAAAAAACAGTTGGTACATTTTATATAGTATAAAGAGAAACAGACATTTTTTTTTTGCATCTTTCATATGGCATCACATCAGCTGAGGAGCAGACGACAAACCAGCAGACTTTTTTTTCACATCTGAACAAATTAATACTATATTAAATACGCAATTACATTTCATATAGTATAACGCGAGCAAAGCGAACGAAGTCACACACGTTCTTCTGCCGCTACTTACGTTACCCTCTCGGGTGTGTCACTGTGCCTCAGTGGTATCGACTTCGTCTCACAAACGAAAGGTTCTCAGATCGATCCCGGCACCGACCACCGGCACTTTTTGCCAAAGCATTAAATAAATACAATTAATTTAATAAATACGCCGTGACGTCGCGTCAGATGAAAGAGCGCGAAAACGGCGTGACGTCACACCAAAACAACACTGACCTAGGACAACGTCGCGGGGGGTCCACGTGCTCGTAGTAAACTTGACCTTCAAGGTCACCACGTGGTGATAATCAGCAGTGGTCTTGACCTCAAGGTCAACACGTGGTGATAAATTTGTAAACAATAACAGTACAAAGGTCAAGGTTGCGCCAGAACCGGCATGGGGAGGGGTTGCGCCAGAATCGGTATACTACACTACTTTCAAATATAGTATTTTCATAGTATAGTTTATAGCATGCACAAGTCTGATTCTTTCCTCATACACTCTTCATAAGCTGTGATAAATATGATTGAATCCCAGTAAAAATATAGTAGTTCTTGTTCCTTAATCTATACATATATTGCCTTCATGTTTGTTTTGTTTATATATTTCATGACATTTAACTAGAACTTAAACGATTTTTAAGGCCTACGTGGAATCATGTATTTCAAACCTAGGTTTTCAAATACTCACTAAACCCATAACTTATAACGAAAGCGTATGGCTATAACTAACACGAAAACATTGATTACTCATGTAAGTCTATAACGAAATATACCAGTTTAAATACTGTAATTTTAGTAGTATTTAAATAAATACAAAAAAGTGGAAAACATTTCAAAGTTGACATCATTAGATTGCTTATTTTATACAATCGTTAGTCAAATTATTTTTAGGATTTACTTTTTAAGATTTATTCCAAAAATAATATTTCCTAATGAACTACTGATATAGTTATACAAGGTGCAAAAAATATGAAAACGCTTTCAAAACTTCTGAATGACTTCACTTTTTAAGTGGTTATTTTTTTCTGAAGATAAATTTAACCATAAAGTGTAATTTTTGATCAGAATAATTTACTTGAAACCGTTAAATCGCGGATAAATATTATTGTTCAAATTAGTTACTTTGAAATTCGAATAACCGCTATTCTGTAAAGGTGAAGTCCAGTTTGAGGAAATTAATTTCTCTTGAATAGGCCTTTCATTTTATATCAAATTCAATCTAGGCTTACCTTTAAGATTTTCGTTCAACCTCTCGCGACCGTTCCCCTGAAAATATGAAATGTTGCTAATTACGTCAAAAGGTAGGTTCTATGTTACCATGATAATGTACAAGATTTCATTTTTACAAGTGAAGTCATACAAAAGTTGTAAAAACATTTTCACATTTTCCCACCTTGTATTTATTGTTACAATAATGCAATGCCATAAAACACAAAATTTTTCATTAAATTAATGGTAGAAACTGAATTTTTGTCAAGTTCATAATAAATGTGCACTTCACGTAATACAGTTTAATAAATGTGGACAAATTAAGTTAATCAGAGAGCATCAACCATCTGCAGCTGGTCGCCAGACTCCATAAAAGTAATATATTTTAATGGGGTAGTATTTCAAAATCATTTCAATCATTTGATTAGCCTGTTACAATTATAATTTTTTTTAGATTTGTAATGATCCTTATGTTTACTATTCTTTTTGTAATGTTTCAAAATAATAATACTATTCAAATGCTATGCATATAGCAACTTTACTATATAGCTTATTTTCAACCCCCACTATTAGGATCTTATTTATTCTGTGCTTCAATAAATAACTATAAGCCTTTATTAAAAAAACACCTGATATTCCATAACCATTATATTTTTAAAAAAATCTGTTGTTAATTTTATTGTACACACGATATACCGCGCACTAACATGTACACAGCAATAAAATGAAATGATTAAGAGATTGTCCAAAAATTAAAATAAAGAAAAACCTGTTATATATAACATTATAATAGGTAGAATAATAACGAACAAAACTAATATCTTGTACATATCCATTCTTTGATAGTGATTGATAAACTATAATACTGAAGAGGTCGTCTTATTTTACCAGGCAAAGTTAGGGCTAAGAAGCCCTCTCCAACACTTAACCTTGGGACTAACGGCTTAACGTGACTTCCGCACCACGTGAGCGGCTGGGCAGACATCGGGAATGGAACCCGGACCAATTGCGTGACAAGCTACGGACGGTCCATACTGACTATCCTACATAGGTCGCAATGTAAAATGGTAAAAACAGTAATATTACAGCTAACGCGTATTTTATATATGATTTAAAACATAAATGTACGGCTATAAAGTAGAACATGTATGTTTATAATATTGTCCTTCCCTCGTATATCCAAGCACTTAGTGTATTATGTATCAAAACGCATTCTCACCTTATTTAGTGGTATTCTGTACTAAAATTTAATAAATATAACTCAATTAATTTATAATTAAATGTTACGTGATTAGTAATTTTGATATGTATGTAAGTTATAAAAAACATCATATAGGAAAATACACATACGATGGTGTTGACACCCCTTCACCTACACACGTATGGTGTGAGTGACCCATCTACTCAACCATACACGGACGGTGGCATTGACCTATCCACCCGCCCATAGAGGTAAGGTGGTATTGGTACAACCTACACAAGTTCGATGCTACTGACATCGACAAGTTCGGTTTAAAAACAACAAAAGTCTAAGATGGAGAAAGAAAAGGCCTCTTGACCAAGAAGAATATATAGTTAGAAGAGCCAATGTATAGAAAAAAAATCAGTGCTTATTGCTAAACAATAAAGGAGTGGCTGTTAAAATGTGTAATAATATTGACTAGATTCAAATTGAACTGAATATCCACAAATCACGGGCTTTTTTTACTAAAAAAAACTGTCAATACGTCAAAAACAGGTCATAATGTTTGATCTGTTAACAACAAACGTCAAAAACGTAGAAATTAGATTATACTCATGTTTGAATGTCAATACGAAAATATTTATACACATACAATATACATCTAAAGCCCTGCAGAAGTAGATTCCATTTACAAGAAACCTGTAATCCTATCAAAAGCGTATTGTTCAGGATTGAAATAGCTTTGTTAAACAAATTACTTTGAGGTACCGCTAGCCGAAATTAATGGAATAGGGAACTGCGAACCAAGGCAATTGTTCATTAATCAAGGATAAACATCTCTGTTATCACTGGAGGATAACATCAATATCAATTAAGTACATTGCCGTTTGGTATTGAGTCGCCATTAGTAGACTCGTTCTAGAGTAAGTTGTATGGAACAATTTAGTGTATGATATTGGTAGCTGGCCGATATTATTAAAAAGAAAAACTCTTTTTTCTAAAGTCTACACATTAACAAGTGAGGGAGGAGGAAGTTCTCGCTTTCTAATGTCTACACATTAACAAGTGAGGGAGGAGAAAGTTCTCGCTTTCTAAAGCCTACACAATAACAAGTGAGGGAGGAGGGTGTTCACGCTTTCTATAGTCTACATATTAACAAGTGAGGGAGGAGGGTGTTCTCGCTTTCTAAAGCCTACATATTAACAAGTGAGGGAGGAGGGTGTTCTCGCTTTATAAACTCTACACATTAACAAGTGAGGGAGGAGGGTGTTCTCGCTTTCTAAAGCCTACACATTAACAAGTGAGGGAGGAGGGTGTTCTCGCTTTCTAAAGCCTACACATTAACAAGTGAGGGAGGAGGGTGTTCTCGCTTTATAAACTCTACACATTAACAAGTGAGGGAGGAGGGGGTTCTCGCTTTCTATAGTCTACACATTAACAAGTGAGGGAGGAGGGTGTTCTCGCTTTATAAACTCTACACATTAACAAGTTAGGGAGGAGGGGGTTCTCGCTTTCTATAGTCTACACATTAACAAGTGAGGGAGGAGGGTGGTCTCACTTTATAAACTCTACACATTAAGAAGTGAGGGAGGAGGGTGTTCTCGCTTTCTAAAGCCTACACATTAACAAGTGAGGGAGGAGGGTGTTCTCGCTTTCTAAAGCCTACACATTAACAAGTAAGGTTGATGGCAACCCCACCATCAGGATCGGAAGAGGTGGGCTGATAACCCGCTTCTTCTTAAATTCAATTTATTACTGAAACTGCAACAAATGAAGAAAACCGGACGGATCAACTGGCACAGACTTTTGGCATGAAAATAAGGACACGTATTGGAATTTGGAATGTTAGAACAATGACAGATAGGGGCACACTGAGTGTAATAGAAAACGAACTAAAAAACTACAGAATTGAGATAATGGGCCTCAGTGAAACTCGGTGGAATGGTTTTGGAGAGATCAATACCCAGAAGGGAAATGTATTGATATTCTCGGGAAATGAGAATGAAAATGCGCCAAGACAAGCAGGAGTGGCAATATTAATGACTCCAAAGGCAAAACTTGCGCTTACTGATTGGAAACCAATCTCTGAGAGAATCATCTTGGCTAGATTTAAGACCAAGGTGAGATATGTAACAATTATACAGTGCTATGCCCCAACTGAAGAGGCAACAGATGATGAGAAGGATAAATTTTATGAAAAACTAGAGGCACTGGTAAAGAAAATCAAGAGACAGGATATTATCCTTCTAATGGGGGACATGAATGCCAAAGTGGGAGAGGATAATAGTGGCATTGAAAGGATTATGGGTAGACATGGTCTAGGAACGATGAATAATAATGGAAGTAGGCTTGTTGAGTTTTGTGGAGACAGGGAGATAGTGGTTGGAGGAACTTTGTTTCCCCATAAAAAATGCCATAAATTAACTTGGACCTCGCCAAATGGAATTACAGCCAACCAAATCGACCATGTAGCAATTAGTAAGAAATGGAGGACATCTCTCTTGGATGTGCGGTCTAGAAGAGGAGCTGACTGTGGCAGCGATCATCACCTTGTAATAGCAGATATAAGATTAAAAATAGCTTCAACAAGGGTACAACTAGAGAAGAGACAGACAATGTTTGATTCAAACAAACTTAGAAAGAAAGAGACAGCCCAAAGGTTTAGTCTGGAGCTACAGAATAGATTTGCTGCATTAGACAGGGAGACAGAAGGTATTGAAAATAAATGGGAAGAAATAAAGAAGACCTTTGTAGATACTGCCAAAGAAGTCATAGGATACAAGAAGAGAAAGAGAAAACCATGGATCACAGAAGAGACCCTGAAAAAGATTGAAGAAAGGAAGAAGTTAAAAGAGAAGAAAAACCAAGCAAAAGAATACGAAGAAATTATAGCTACTACACATGCATACAATGCAAAACATAGAGAAGTGCGAAGGAGTTTTAGGAGGGACAAGAGAATCTGGGCTGACAATTTGGCAAAGGAAGCTCAAGAAGCTGCAATGCAAGGAAATAGTAAAGAATTGTACAAAATTACTAAGACTCTGGCCAACAAGAAATTTATTGCAAAAAAACCTATTAAAGACACAAGTGGTAAGGTAATAGTAAATGAAGAAAAGCAAAGGGAAAGGTGGAAAGAATTCTTTGAAGAGCTGCTAAATAGACAAGTAGTGATGGAAGAGGTGGAAGTAGAAAATATAAATCAGAGACAGATAGAAAACGAAGTACACATAGAAGACCACAGAATAAGCACAGTTGTACCATCGAAGGCAGAAATTGTAACGGCACTCAAGGAAATCAAGAATGGGAAAGCGCCCGGAGTGGATGACATATCTCCAGAAATGCTAAAAGCAAACCCAAACCTTACAGCAGAAATTTTCTATGACCTATTAAAAGATATATGGGAAAAAGAATTAATTCCAGATGATTGGAAGAAAGGGTTGCTGATAAAAATTCCAAAGATAGGGGACATTTCACTGTGCACAAACTGGAGGGGTATTACACTGCTCTCCGTGGCTAGTAAAATTCTCACCAGGATAATTTTAAACAGAATCAACGGTATAATAGATAGAAAACTGCGGAGAGAACAAGCGGGCTTTAGGAAAGACCACTCATGTATAGACATGATCATCACCCTTAGGATTATAGTTGAACAATGCTCTGAGTTTCAGTCACCAGTGTATCTGTCCTTTGTGGATTTTGAAAAGGCTTTTGACTCCATCAGTAGAGAATCCATTTGGAAAGCGTTATCTGAAGCGGGTGTGCCTAAAAAAATCATTAACCTCATAAAAGAAATATATAGAAATTACAGATGCCAGGTAGTACACGAGGGTAAATTATCCTGTCCATTTGAAATTGGAACTGGAGTAAGGCAAGGCTGTTTGCTTTCACCAATACTATTTCTTATGGTTTTAGATAGCATAATGAAACAAGTTGTAAGTAGGCCCAGGGGTATACAGTGGGGACTGATGGATAGACTGGAGGACATAGATTTTGCGGACGATCTATGCATAATGTCTCAAACACTGAATGACATGAAAGGAAAGCTTGAAGACCTTCATAACAAAGGAGAAAAAGTTGGCCTAAAAATAAATTTTGAAAAAACAAAAGAAATGAGGATAAATAATAGAAATAATCAGCCGCTGGTGGTGAATAACAAACTTATTGAGCAAGTGGAACAATTCCAATACCTGGGAAGCATTGTTTCTAAGACGGGTGGAACTGATGAAGATGTAACCAGTAGGATTAGGAAGGCCAAAGGAGCATTTGCCCAACTTGCACCAGTTTGGCGATCAAGTCAAATAAGAAGAAAGACAAAATTAAGGATTTTTGAAACCAATGTAAAGTCGATCCTTCTATATGGCTGCCAGACATGGAAAGTCACTAAAACAGTAACAAGTAAACTGCAAGTATTCATAAATAAGTGTCTCCGAAGAATCTTTAACATATACTGGCCAGATAGAATTTCAAACGAGGAATTGATGCGAAGAGCAAATGAAAATCCTATTGGTGATACCATTAAGAAGAGGAAGTTTGGGTGGATAGGCCATACACTAAGAAGGCCCATTAACAACATCAGCCGACAAGCCCTAGATTGGAATCCCCAAGGAAGTAGAAAGAGAGGAAGACCGAAGATAACTTGGAGGAGGTCAGTCGAGAGGGAGATTGGAGAGGAAGGCAAGAGTTGGGAAGAAGTAAAGCAGCTGGCACAGGATCGGGTGCGATGGAAGGCATTTGTTGCAGCCCTACGTCCCCCAAGGGAATACAGGAATTAAATAATAATAATAATTATCTTGTCTAAAGTCACATGACTAATGAGAGAACCTACCAGAATCACACCAAATAGGACATTATCGTTCCAAATGCAGTATTTAAAATTTACTAAGATAATGAACTAAATGTAGAAACCTGTGGCTCTATTAGGCCAATGAAATTACTGTGACAGATTTTATGACACGCCAGACTCTTAGAACCTCAAATAAGTTGTAGTAAAAATTATATTTCAAATTTTTACAGTATAAAATTGGGACAATGAATTACAATTAGAATAAAATACAAACAGGTGGTGATGAAAACCCCAACTCGTACAATGATCTACCCACACACCCATACACGTAAGTGATTATTTAAACCCCACCACCCACTCAAAAACGTACAATTATGATCCCCCATCAACTCATACACATACAGTGAAGATAAACACCATCCACCCATACACGCACGGTTATGATTACACCCCCTTCCTACTCATACACATAAAGTGAACATAAACACCATCCACCCATCCACTCATACACACACGGTGATAATCACAACCCCTACCTACTCATACACATTCATTCAAAATAAACACTATCCACCCACACCCTCATACACACACGGTGATAATCACACCCCCTACATACTCATACACATTCAGTGAAGATAAACACCATCCACCCACCCACTCATACAAGCACGGTGATGATCACACCCCTTCCTATTCATACACATTCATTGAAAATAAACACCATCCACCCACACCCTCATACACACACGGTGATAATCACACCCCCTACATACTCATACACATTCAGTTAAGATAAACACCATCCACCCACCCATTCCTACACGCAAAGACATGGTCACACCCCCTACCTACTCATATACATTAAGTGAAAATAAACACCATCCACCCACCCACTCATACACGCACGGTGATGATCACACCCCCACCCTACTCATACACATAAAGTGAACATAAACACCATCCACCCATCCACTCATACACACACGGTGATAATCACAACCCCTACCTACTCATACACATTCAGTTAAGATAAACACCATCTACCGACCCATTCCTACACGCAAAGACATGGTCACACCCCCTTCCTACTCATATACATTAAGTGAAGATAAACGCCATCCACCCACCTACTCATACACGCACGGTGATGATCACACCCCCACCCTACTCATACACATAAAGTGAACATAAACACCATCCACTCACCCACTCATACACACACGATGATAATCACAACCCCTACCTACTCATACACATTCAGTGAAGATAAACACCATCTACCCACCCATTCATACAAGCACGGAGATGGTCACATCCCCAACGTACTCATACACATTCAGTGAAGATAAACACCATCCACCCACCCATTCATACACGCACGGTAATGATCACACCCCCTACCTACTCATACACATTCAGTGTTGATAAACACCATCCACTCACCCACTCATACATGCAAGGAGATGATCACACCCCCTACCTATTCATACACATTCAGTGAAGATTAACACCATCCACCCACCCACTCATACACACACGGTGATAATCACACCCCCTACATATTCATACACACTCAGTGAAGATAAACACCATCCACCCACCTACTCATACCCACATGGAGAGGGTCACACTCCCTACCTATTCATACACATTCAGTGAAGATAAACACCATCCACCCACCTACTCATACACACACAGTGATAATCACACCCCCTACCAACACATACACATTCAGTGATGATAAACACCATTCACTCATCTACTCATACACGCACGGTGATGATCACGCTCCCTAACCCCCCACCGGGTTTAACTTTCTGCCACTTCTTGGATACCACAGGTGATGGTGACGTAGCTATAGATTCGATCGTGCGTTAGTAGATGATATGTTTTGACCATTGCTGAAGAAACGTTTGGTCTCAGTATGTAATGTTTTCATTCTTTTTGTTGCATTTATAAATTATAGTGATACCAATACTACGCTAAATAATGAAGCTAATTATGTGTACAAATGTTCAAGCTAAACAGTAATAATCTGTTACTATCTGTGCATTTAGGGAAATTTTAATTAGGACAGTAAATTCAATTAGGTTGTCAAGATACCTTGACGTCTTTGCAATGTCCTCAGCAGCTTATCATTCGTTTGATTATAAGAAAAAATTATTAATCACGAAAAATTACTTAAAATACGTGCATAATGAACCGTGAATTATGCTTCATTAGAATTATACACTCAATCCTACAGCACAGCTTACTGTAGAAGCTTTGTTTTCCAGTGAATTTACAATAGAATTCTGAGATATTTCATTCCTAAATATCTACATTTATTTTAAAACATTTAAACATAAATACTGTGCATTGAAGACATCATTCAACATTAAAACATAGACTCCTACCTAACACCTCCAGAAGTTTTATGGCAGGTTGCTATTTCTCTTCGTTAATCGGATAATTTCAACCATAACATTTTATGGTTAGATAAGTTTTACTACCTTAGAGGGGTAGTTTTATGACTATACACTACGTGTTATCTCCTGAAGCTGACAGTTCTAACTTTCAGTTGAAAACTGAGAGAATAACTTTTCTTGCTGCGTGTTTGACAATCCTACTGCTAGTGAAGTCTTGAAACTGGTTGTGTGATATTAAAAGGCATTGGAAGCCATTAAATCCATACATACTGCACGATTATATTCAGCAATATATTTAAATTGAGAATTGTTAGCAAATTGGCAGTGTTTCTTATACACTGCATATAAAAAATGTTGGTCCGACTATTTCTCAATAACAACACGAGAAAATATAATACAGGGTGAATGGTACGTGGTGTTTAAAAATTTAAGGGCTTAAACCACATGCTTGGGGCTACTTAAAAACGCAAATTTCAGTTTTATATGCCAAATGGTTAGTGTGGTATGTTCAAATTGAGATTTCTTTTTAAATCGTGGACCTAACCATAAAAAAGCTTTATTACTTACTCAAAAGATCATATTTTTTAAACTATGTCACCATTTTTGAAATCTACATTAAATTTTTAACAAGAATAATGAGCTAATAGCCTGTATAAATTAAGGTTGGTACTTAAAATTATTAAAAAATAGCAAAAATTCATGTTTTTGTAAAATTTTAAACAATGTTTTACGCGTAGTTACTAAATTATGGTAACGGATATAATGTGTCAAACTATACAGAAAACTGCATAATTTAATGTTCTTTCCAGTGATATGCTTTTGTTTGTATTATCGTACAATGTTCTATTTTTTATTATTATTTGAATAGAAAGAAGCACAGAGTGGTTAAACATTTTTAACACTATCTTACTAGCCAGCAACTAGGACTGGACATTCAAATAACGTTATGTGATTAAAAACACATGTAAATCAGGGACGAATGGGGTTTTACCACAATTCTTAGACACGGCATACACCCCAACCTTATCAATAGTTTTGTCTGTTGTCCTTAATGACAGGGAAATTCCACTACCTGCTTAGTTTAACAAAAGTTAGTTTCTTTTAAAGCAAACTTATCACGAGGAAAACTGGAATCCATTATCTGTTTACTCTTTAGACCGGGCCTGTGTATATGCTCCCTGTAGCATCATGGAGTTCACTACAAGAGAATATGCAGAAATGCATTTTGTTTATGGATTTTGCAATGGCAATGCACTTGCTGCGCAAAGAGAGTACATTTTAAGGTACCCAGATCGAAAAACTCCCAGCTCACAGGTGTTCACTATACTTCACCAGAGGTTAGGGGAAAGTGGAAAAGTTCAAAGAAAGTCTTCTGAGGTAGGTCCAGTTAATTATGATGTAGGTGTTGAAGAATTGATTCTAAATACCTTTCAAGAAAACCCAGAGAGTAGTAGTAGGGCAATTGTGGCTCAACTAAATGTTTCACAGTGGAAAGTGTTAGATATTCTTCATTGAAACAAGTTTCATCCATACCACTTCACGCCTGTACAAGCACTTGAAGCTCAAGACTTCGTTCCTCGTGTTCAGTTCTGTAGATGGTTGCTCAATAGCGATATTGAGCGGTATAATTTCTTCAAAAAGATCCTTTGGACAGATGAGGCCATATTTACAAGACAAGGAATCTTTAATACATATAATATGCACATGTGGGCGGAAGATAACCAAAGAGCAACCAAAGAACGATCGTTTCAAAGGAGATTTCACATTATGGTATGGGTTGGGGTAGTAGGTGAAACGCTTACTGGCCCATATTTTTTCGAGGGAAACCTTAACGGGGAACGCTTTTTGGACTTTTTACAGCACAGTCTCACTTTGCTGCTAGACCATCTCAACCAAGAAAAAAAGAAACAGTCTCATTTTCCAACAAGATGGAGCTACACCACATTTCACCACAGGAGTGCGTCACTGGTTGACGCTCAATTATCCTACATGGATTGGACGAGGTGGGACAGTACCGTGGTCAGCTAGATCGCCGGACCTTAGTCCCATTGATTTCTGTGTATGGGGATGGATGAAACATACAATTTTATTCTGCACCTATCAACACAGAACAAGAACTGAGGGAGAGAATAACTGCGGCTGCTGAAGTAGTGCGCCAAGAAGTCTCTACAAAAGTAACAGTTCAACAAATGCGCCAGAGAGAACGAGCCTGCATCAGAAATGGAGGAAGGCAGTTAGAACAACATTTGTAAATCTTATTCTTTTAAGTTGACATTTTTTTCAAATATTATTATGAATGTAATTAGTATGTCTTAATATTATGTCAAATCAAAGTATTATAATCTTTCTTGTAATAAATAGTAAAAGTTTCAAGTTTTCTGCAAACTGTGTTTTAATTCAGTTTCACCTAACGCTTTCGATGACGAAACAAAATAATTAAAATCACAATTATACCATTGAAAAGAACATTGAATTACGCAGTTTTCTGTATGGTTTGACACATTATGTCAGTTACCATAATTTAGTAACTACGCGTAAAACATTGTTTAAAATTTTACAAAAACATTATTTTTTTACTTTAACGCATAATTTTAAATACAAACCTTAATTTACGCATCTTACTAGCTTTCATTCATTGTACCGGGTCGTTTTGACCGGTACATTTCGTTTTTTCGTCGTAGTCTGCCGGGCTGCCTGAGATTCGCTTGTGCCCGGCGATTCGCGTACTTTGGTGGCCGTTGGCTCGGACTCGGTCGTTCCGTGTTCCAGCCTTCGTCTGTCAGGCTGGCCATCATTTTTGGTTTGGTCTACGCCAGCGTTAAAGAACATGATAGGCTAGAAGCTCCACAACTCCAGGGTCCAAGACGAACAAAACCCTCAGCCTACCGAGCCACTGCCGACCACTCCAATCCACCCATGAAACCCATTCAAAACAGTAACCAAGCGGATTGCCTAGTTTTTTTTTCTTTTTTTTTTTTTTTTTAGGCAACCACGCTCTGCTACCAATTGAGACCCATCCCCCCACCAAAGCTGGAAAGCGTGCCAACTGGGGGATGGCTCAAAACAAGCCAAGCATGAGAGTCACAATGCCACTCCCTTCGAGATTCTACATGGCTACCCTCCTAACAACCCTTTGTCCAACTTGTGGAGGTTAGAGGATCTTCTACCTACGCCAGGTGCTACTGACGTAGTGTCCACGTGGCGAGCTGCTCGGCGCAACCTGCTACGTGCTAGAGAGAGAGAGTAAGATGGAGGTTATGAGGGCTATGGTTGAAGATCTTCTGAGCAAGGGTGTGATTGAACCGTCTCGTTCCGCTTATGCCAGTCCAGCTTTTCTTGTGCCCAAGCCTAATGGTAAGTCTAGGCTTGTGATGGATTATCGGAGGCTCAACGCTAAGGTCGCTATTGACTCGGTACCTCTGCCTGATTTGCATTCTGCGTTTGATTGGTTCGGTAAGGCTAAGTTTTTCAGTGTGTTTGATTTGAACCAGGCCTACCATCAGATTCCATTGAAGAAGGAATCACGGCCTATGACCAGCTTCTGTGTTCCCTGGAATCTTTATCAGTTCACTAGGGTTCCTATGGGTCTTGCTGTAGGTGCCCAGACTCTCACTCGTCTGCTTGATTCCATCTTCCATGATGTGAAATTCAAGTTTGTCATCAATTACCTGGACGACCTTCTTGTCTACAGTGAGACTTTCGGGGAACACATGCAACATCTGGAGGAAGTTCTTAGTCGCCTTAAATCAGCTGGCCTTACCGTCAATCCAGAGAAGGTCACTTTTGCTCGTCCTGAGATTTCTTTTCTGGGTCATCTGATATCTTTTCGAGGCGTCTGCATTGATCCTGCGAGGACCCAGGGCATTCGGGATTTTCCTCCTCCCAGAGATGCCAAGGGGATTGCCCGTTTTGTGGGGATGGTGAATTTTTACCGTCGCTTCATCCCTAACGTGGCCGAGCTTGCTGCCCCGTTGAACGAGTTGCGAAAGAAAGGTGTCCCTTTTGTGTGGGGCCAAGCTCAGCAGACTGCCTTTGATGCTCTCAAGGAGGCTATCATGCAACCTCCTGTCCTGCGTATGCCTGATTTCAGCAGAGAATTCATTCTTCAGACTGATGCCTCCTCCTCCGCCATTGCTGCTGTTCTTTCTCAGGAGTTTGATGGGGTCAGGCAGCCCATCGCTTTTGCTTCGAGGACGTTGTCTCACCAGGAAAAGAAAGCTTCTTCCATCTATGAGTTAGAGTGTCTGGCTGTGGTCTTTGGTACGGACAAGTTTCGGCGTTTCTTGGAACACGCTGAGTTCTTGCTGGAGACGGACAATCAGGCACTATCTTGGCTTCTTGCCCATCCCAGACAGCTTGGGAAAATTGGTCGCTGGGTGGTCAAAATTTTTGCCTTTAAGTTCCGAGTCCAACATCTTAGGGGTACCCAGAATGTCATCGCGGATGCTCTTTCCCGCATGTATCATGAACCCAGTGATCCACTGACTGAGGCTGTTGCTCAGTGTGGTGCTGTTCTTCTGGATTTTCCTCTGGCTTTTGACGACCTACTGTCCCATCAGCAGAAAGATCCTGAGCTGTCAGTCATCTTAGGTGAGCTTCAAGAGGGAGGTGCCCACCCTCCCTATTTTCTGTCTAAAGGGGTACTCTGTTGCCGTCCTCGACAGAGGGGTGAACCCCGTGTAGTGCTGCCTAGTCATCTAGTACCGATGGTCTTTCAGTATTATCACTCTTCCCTTGTGGGCGGTCATCTTGGCATTCATAAGACCATCGCTAAGATTCGTAGGTATTTCATCTGGAAGGGCATGGACCGGGATGTTGCAGGCAGAGTGCGGGCTTGTCACCTGTGCTCTCTCAGCAAGTCTAGTCAGAATGCAAAGTTAGGGTTGTTATCTTCTGAGGTGGCCGAGCGTCCTTTTGAGAAGGTGTTCATCGACTACGTGGGTCCTTTTCCCCGTAGCAAGTCAGGTAGCTCCTACCTACTTGTTTGTGTGGATGCTTTCTCGAAGTTCATTTGGCTTTTCCCAATTCGGAGTGCTACGGCTAAGCTCACCATCCGTGCTCTCCAGTCCCAACTCCTCCAGCACTTTGGTGTGCCTTCTACTCTTGTGTCCGACAACGGTAGCCAGTTTACCTCACACGAGTTTCGTAGGTTCTGTTTTGGCAATGGTATCAGGCATGTGACTACCTCTCCTTATTACCCACAGCCTTCTCATGCAGAGCGGTTCAACCACAATCTTCGGTCTGCCCTTATTACTTTCCATGCTGAGAAGCAGAACACCTGGGATGAGAGTCTCTCTTGGCTCCAGCTTGCTTTCAATTCTTCCAAGCAGGTGAGTTGTTACACACTCCTTAGTGGATTCCGACTTCCATTGCCACCGTCCATGGAGCTTCTAGCCTATCATGTTCTTTAACGCTGGCGTAGACCAAACCAAAAATGATGGCCAGCCTGACAGACGAAGGCTGGAACACGGAACGACCGATTCCGAGCCAACGGCCACCAAAGTACGCGTATCGCCGGGCACAAGCGAATCTCAGGCAGCCCGGCAGACTACGACGAAAAAACGAAATGTACCGGTCAAAACGACCCGGTACAACCTCCCTCTGCAAAACTTCAACACACCCAGGCAGGGGAGAAAACTTGGTACCTCAGGGAACCAAACAGAAGATGAAGAAGAGACCTCCGAAGAGTGGTGTTCCAAGGACGCCCAAGAGAATCTAAGAGGGGAAACCCCTCGAACAGGGAGCGAACTACCCTGACTGTCAGGCCCGACAAGAAAAGAGAGAAAGAGACTCTCTCAGAACAGCCACCTAGGGCGCAGAGGTGATCAATCTCTTTGCCCCAAGAAACCCCCAGGAACACCCACTCTTCGGAGGTCTCTTCTTCGTCTTCTGTTTGGTTCCCTGAGGTACCGAGTTTTCTCCCCTGCCTGGGTGTGTTGAGGTTTTGCAGAGGGAGGTTGTACCGGGTCGTTTTGACCGGTACATTTCGTTTTTTCGTCGTAGTCTGCCGGGCTGCCTGAGATTCGCTTGTGCCCGGCGATTCGCGTACTTTGGTGGCCGTTGGCTCGGACGCGGTCGTTCCGTGTTCCAGCCTTCGTCTGTCAGGCTGGCCATCATTTTTGGTTTGGTCTACGCCAGCGTTAAAGAACATGATAGGCTAGAAGCTCCACAACTCCAGGGTCCAAGACGAACAAAACCCTCAGCCTACCGAGCCACTGCCGACCACTCCAATCCACCCATGAAACCCATTCAAAACAGTAACCAAGCGGATTGCCTATTTTTTTTTTTTTTTTTTTAAGTTAAATTATTTATTTGGTTTTCTCATTGTTTTTCTTTTTAAATAACTATTTATTTGTTTCTTTATTTTTTTTAATTATTTATTTTTCTTTTACGTATTACCAAGACACATTTGACGGTAGGTCGGCAAACACTGACCTACTAACTGGCAAACACCCACCGCCAACCACCAAGAAAGCGTCAAACTATTTTTTTTTTTTTTTTTTTTTTTTTTTTTTTTTTTTTTTGCAACCACGCTCTGCTACCAATTGAGACCCATCCCCCCCCCCAAAGCTGGGAAGCGTGCCAACTGGGGGATGGCTCAAAACGAGTCAAGCAATGGGTTTCATAGGTGGATTGGAGTGGTCGGCAGTGGCTCGGTAGGCTGAGGGTTTTGTTCGTCTTGGACCCTGGAGTTGTGGAGCTTCTAGCCTATCATGTTCTTTAACGCTGGCGTAGACCAAACCAAAAATGATGGCCAGCCTGACAGACGAAGGCTGGAACACGGAACGACCGAGTCCGAGCAACGGCCACCAAAGTACGCGAATCGCCGGGCACAAGCGAATCTCAGGCAGCCCGGCAGACTACGACGAAAAAACGAAATGTACCGGTCAAAACGACCCGGTTGAAAATTTAATGTAGATTTCAAAAATGGTGTCACAGTTTAAAAAATATGATCTTTTGAGTAAATATAAAGCATTTTTATGGTTAGGACCACGATTTAAAAAAAAAATCTTAATTTGAACATACCACACTAACCATTTGGCATATAAAACTGAAATTTGCATTTTTAAGTAGCCCCAAGCATGTAGTTTAAGCCCTTAAATTTTTAAACACCACGTACCATTCACCCTGTAGTTATCATATCAGTACAGCTATACTTTACAATGCCATTGTGCAAATACGATCATAGGATGTAAAAAAAACCTATGAAATATTTGTAAATATGATTTGTTTGAAGTGTGGCTACATTGTGTGTTATACAGTAGGTAAAGAAGTGAATATGAAAGGTAAATAAAACTATAGACATCACAAATGGATGAAATAAATGTTATGCTATTAAATATTTGTTTAACTTTCCAAGACCTTAAGAAAATATCACATATTCAATGTTCCTAGATATTATGTAACTATCGGAAAATGTTTACGTGTTCTAGGTAAGGAAATGCAGGTGTGATACAAACTCTTTCCCTAGATGAAATATTAAAGCTTTTTAACTAAACCAAAAATAAAAGATTTCCTAATGAATCCTTGTTTAATTTTATTGATTGGGTAAAAAAACCTCACATCTAAGCCACAGTCAACAGTATTAATTATCCTTAGAGACGTAAGCTTATTAGATATTATCTTGATATTTAATAATACACAAAACCAAACACCACACTACAATTAATTTGTTTCTTCCTTAAAGTAAGAATTGTATTTATTATTAATAAAGAACACTATCCTGAAGCAGAATATTTCAGATTTCAGTTTTCATACAAATATGTTCTGTCAGATTATACCTATAATGAAATTTCGTATTTTTATTTTACATACAACCAATTTGATTTCTATGAAAAGAAATAAGTCGAAGATTCCATCATATGCTTAAAAACCTTATTATAACAGTATTTATACCCACTCACAAGAATGAAAATTCGTTCTTCTATTTAATAAAACTTTTTTCATAAAAAAATGTTTGTAGATATAGGCCTATTTCAAAATTTGTTAGTTTAGGTTCCTCAGTGTAAAAGCTTGTTAGTTGGTATACTAAAAAAAAAGAAAAAAGGAAGAAAAATATGAAGGGTATTTAAATGTAATCTTTAATTGAAACCGTAAGAATAATATAAGATATAAATATAATCAGAATACAACTTAAAGTTCACATAAAAGTGACAATACTAATATACTAGAATACGGCACTTGCCAATCGTGATTTCTTGATTGGTGGCTCGGTTTCAGGCATTATTGATTTATATCTGAAAGGTTTATGGCCAGCCAACATAGTTATGGTTGGACGCTTTCAACACTCTTCACCTTTAGCATTGTTAGAGTCAAGTCTTACTTTTTCTAACTGAGCTGACACGATGTACATATGATTTTGAAATAAATAAAAGCAGACTTTGTAAATTGGTTTTATATAAAAAATTATTGTTTGTCTTAGCCCTTCATTAATCACTCTTTCAAATACCAACAATGTTTTGTAGCAATCTCGTATTAAATACTCTCAAATACATAGAGTTACGCTATTTTTCCTTTTAAGGGACATACAGTCTTCCGGGTAGTTATAAAATGGTAAGTGGAATAAATGAGAGTGAGTTTAACTTATTGAAACCTAACCGATTAAGTGAGTTAACGGAACACTTACTACTAATTGTCTTTAGTGTTTCCTGCTTCCCACTTACCGAAATACAGACTACCAACCAGAATAGAAAAATAAACATTTAAAGCTCCTCTTCTAATTCAAGTGAATCAGTGCTTTATACTTCATTGTATTATTTGTTGGTAATCTGTAATATTTCTATGTTTCAGAACTGCTACAAAGGCAAACATTACGAAAATGTTCAACGCAGATTGGACTAAATATTTTAATATTGCGTTGCTACAGTGAAATTAAGACTTTTCAATGAAAGTAATGTTAGGAAAACATGTATAAACGATAAAAAAATGACAGAATCGAGCACAGCATATGGGAGCACATGGTTGAGCTCCGATATTGTGAATGTATCCCTATTCTGGGTGAACACGTCGAGTAGTCCACCAACGAGCCAACCATCCGGAGCCAGTGGAGGGATCAGCGAAGCCATCGTGCCTTTGTACGTCGCCATTTTCCTACTCGCTGTGGTCGGAAACGCTATGGTGGTGGTCACACTGGTTCAGAACAAGAGAATGCGGACTGTCACCAATGTTTACCTCTTGAATTTAGTAAGTATCGAAGTAATATAAAAAAACTGTATGTAAATAGTATTAAATTAAATTCTCCTTCGTCCCAGATTTTACAACTTTAATAGAAATATTACATTTTGTATTCCTTTTTGAGTTTAATAGTAAATGTATTTCATGTCTTACACGATCGTATTTAAGCTAATTTATTTCAAACTATACATTTTTATACATTTATAAATAACGAAATACTGTTTATGTCATATAATAAAACATTATTGTATCTTTAAGATTTAATTGTTTGGACAATCAGCGTTGCGAAGAAGTGTACCGGCTAGTTTACAGTACTATCAAAAAAATATACACTTTTTAAACCTAATTACAATATCAATATACTTGTAAACTTCTTATTTAACAGCCCTTAATCAAAAAAAAAAGATTAAGGGTACAATTATTTTTTATTGATGAATATTCTTTTAGATTTTTAATATTATTACATTGGCAAAGCTAGACACGGCTCTGTTACCGTCATAATATTAGTTGATAAGATAGTCTGAGCAAGTAATCACTCTTACCCTTACAGCAGCTGGCGTCTTCAATAATGACTACGTTTTTGTGTTGTATTTGGCTTTAAATTTATCAAAAGTACATTGGCATGATTGAAGGAGAATCTACTTGAACGCTGGATATCGTTATTGTTTAAGAATGAATAAGCTTAAAAGTACAAGGAAGTACTTTTAAGAAGTACATTAGTAAGAACGTAATTTTCCTTCTTCATTAGATTTAAACTTACTCACAACATGATCCACATGTATAGCTACATATAAAACTAGGATATATGACGTTATAGCAAGGAGCATTTACAAACAATGTAATCACTTAAAACCCACTCAAAAAAGTCCTTCCCATCTTTGTCTCGTAAACTGTCTTCATGAATTAAAAATACTTAAGTCATTTTATTAATATTCATTACAAATAATTTAAACTACTGCCAACTGTGATACTTAGTGCATGCCTGTGTTAAAAATTAAATAAAACCACTCAATAGAGTCAATATTAAGGTAGGAAATGTGAACATTTTGAAATCCCCAAAATATTTTATCGTCACATATTCCCTGAATCTCATTGAAAAATAGCTTTAAATACTGTAGCAAAGTTTATTTTAGGCAGACCGAAGTGATATCAAGTGAATAGGGACATTAAAACTGAGTATTACGATATTAAATAATTGTGTATCCGTATTTTTTAATATCTTATTAAAATCTAATTATTCAAACATTTATTTACATCGATCACTTCAAAAAAATTGTATAGGTAAAATTCTACATTTTTACAGTACAGACTGAGCACCGCACATTTGCGGCACTTATGTAAATGAATAAAAACTGTAAAAACAAAGTTAAATGATATTGTAGTAAGTATAGGATGTATATTAAACTATCTTTACCCATATTATCAAACGTTTACCATTGGGCTATAACGATGGTCACGTTCATTAAGGCCTGGTCTGTAGGTAGACGCACGGGCTGTGGTAACGACCGGGCTGCCGCATTTTGCGGTGGTTGGTAGCGAACATGTTAATAAATACATTTATTATAATACTATATCGTTCCAGTATACAAAATAACATTTACCTCAATGGTAATAATTTGGTTTACTTTAAATAAATAAAACGTTCTTACGTGTTTGATATATAATAATACAGTAAAATATATTTTCCAATTCAAAACTTGTGATACAGTTGAGCTAAATTATTACAGGTTTTACTCAGGCAAGTATTTTATTTCTTTTATATTTTATCGAGAACTGGCCAGAAGTGAAATGGTGTTCTCTAATGTCAAACATCTGTTACTTAACCTCGACAATTCTAACGAAATTTGTTTCAATTATAATGAAATAAATCGTTTAGTGCTATTTATAGGTATAAATTCATTGCTATATGATTGCTTTCAGGCAGTCTCTGATCTTCTGTTAGGAGTTTTCTGTATGCCTTTTACTTTGGTTGGACAAATCCTGAGGAACTTCATGTTTGGGAGCACGATGTGTAAACTTATCCCTTACTTTCAAGGTATTTGCTACATCTTATATCATCTTACTTTTATATAACATGTACTGTGTCTATTAAATAAATCTAACGGTGTCTGTCTATCAGTAATGTAATAAATGTCTAATGGTGTGTGTGTTTTCAATCACGCAAAAATTACTGGACCCATTCAGCTAACACTGCATGTATATTCATAAGGTGTCTAGTTAACACATAGGCCTACTATCTTTATTTTGAAATTCCATCAGGGCACCGCTCCAGGGACTCTGATACTTCTTAATCAATACAAGCCATATGGTGCGATTTGACAAATTGTTTTTAATAGTTTCATTAATCAGCTGTTGGAATAAACAGACAACTTACATAGTAGTGAAGAAAATACCGGACCAAACCTAGCCACAACGCATGGTAACTAGAAAAGACGGTATGCAACTCGGTGAGGGTGCGCAGTAGACTGTGACGTCACATGTGTGAAATCAGATGATTCGTTTACTCTATTAAATACTGGTAACTAAATATACCAATTAAATAGAAGCATTGAGCTAAACAGTAAAAAGTTGTATATTAATTATCAGCTGGAATTGTAATCACGGGAATTAGAACAGTATTTTTGGTGAATGGTTCTTGATAATTTTGTGTTAAATGTTATTATCAAGAACCATTCAACACTCATTCAAGAAAAATTCAAATATCAAACCTACATTCAAAACTACAAACAAATTAAAAAACAAACTGAATAACCCTAAAGACAAAATTAAAAATGATAATCTATCAGGAATCTATGAAATTAACTGTGATAACTGCGAAGAAAAATACATAGGACAGACCAAAAGAAATTAAAAAATAAGATTCAAAGAACATTTTTCACACATTAAATTTAACAGAGAAGAAAAGTCAGCAGTTGCTAGACATTGTTGACAACAAATCACAGTATTAGCAAAGAAAATTCAAAAGTAATCAAATCAGTTTCATCTTCTAAATACTTAAATGCCTGGGAAACATATTTTATAAACAAAAGTAATTCATCTTTAATGAACAATGAAAATGGACCTATTCAAAATTCTTGTTTATTATCAACTTATTTTATTAAAAATTATACACTCTAATATATATACACACTATACATTATTTACAATATATTTATACTTATATTCTTTAAATCTGTTTTCAGAACTAATTATTGTCTTGTTTGTTTACAAATAAAGTTGTGTTGCCTGATGATGCCAGCTTTGCTGGCGAAAGGCCTAGTTAAAAACTAAATGTATTGGTTTTATTGTAAATTATATAACTTAAACATCTTATATGACTAGTTTTTTAATTAGCATGATACGTGTTGGTACATATACAGTACAAGTAAACGTCACACAACACAAATTTATTACAATATAAGCACAAAATGCACAAATATATTACAATACAAGTACAAAATTCACGCATATCATGGTGATCGATTTCGGTGAACTACGCTCACCATAATATTCGTGCATTTTGTACTTGTATTGTAATATATTTGTGCACTTTGTGCTTATATTGTAATACATTTGTGTTGTGTGACGTTTACTTGTACTGCTTATATGACTGTAAACTACTTAAATAAAATGAATACAAATTAAAGAATCTTTCCTTTTGAAATTCATACCATCCAAAAAGTTCGGTCTTTAAAAAAATCAACAAATGCCCTGTATTAATTGTATCTGGGATGTCCCTATATCACTTTTTAGTGAATTCATGTCGTATTTCAGATTAATGTATTATGTTTACGCATTGAAGCTGAAGATTTAACCAGATTAGCTGTCACTAAGTGCTTTTTAATAAGTTATAATACCTACTGTATTATGTTATGATCTTTCACGGCCTTCACAAAACCAATTTAAAAGCTTTTATAAAGTTAAGCAATATAAATGAAAAAAGTTTCAAGTGTTTAATACATTATAAAATATTGGTAAAATGATAATTTAAATTATTTAGTTTTTTACAGATATAAATAATTTAAAAAATTAAATCATGAAAGCTCTTACACATGTATTCAACAGTAAATAAGGACATTGTTATGACAAATTGTTAATTTTAATGTAAATGTGATTGATCTAACTTATAGCTGCTTATCTAATCTTATTAAAAAAATCAAAATTGTCTTAACTTTTTGTAAAATTACGCCCTTTTCTTGAGATGCAATGCAATGGACCAATATATCTAATATAAATCTTTCCGTAAATGATGTTTAGCTGGATAAGAAACTGTAGTATTTACCGACACTCTACTAGTCACTTGTGTCTCCAGCAGTGTCGGTGTCGGTTGGAGTGTGGACCTTGGTCGCTATCTCCTTGGAGAGGTACTTCGCCATCTGTCGTCCCCTCAAGTCCCGTCGCTGGCAGACCCAGTTTCACGCCTACAAGATGATCGTCGTAGTATGGGTAGCTAGCCTCTTCTGGAATCTCCCCATCCTGCTTGTCTCTCGTCTCCAGGCCATGCGCAGTAGGTTTATCCCGATATATACTACTTTAAACTAAGAAACGTTTTATAGATTAAAAACTGTCTGTTAGATATTATTAGAAAGAGAGCTTTTCTGTATTAACTTAACCATATCAAACATTTCTTTTAAAACACAACAATTAGTATAATGAACTAAACATAGCTCAGAAAATGTGTAGATTTATCATTATATTTTGTTTTAAAGTTATTTGTTGGCATAGGATTGATCAGCATTGTCAATTTGTTGAAGATAATCAAGAATTCTAATGTATTCATAAACAAACCCAAAGTATCGATATTGGAAAACTCCTGTCGTCGTTATATCTCAATCACTTCTTTAGCCGACATTTAACAGTAATTTTGTTCTTTTGTTTGAGTGGTAGTTGTTTAAGGATGTAGGCAAAAAAGTAAGTAAAAACTAAAGACGATAGGAGTTCTACATCTCTTTAAAATTTGCAATTTTCCCACAAAACACTCGAAGTGGTGGAAATATACAAAACAATTACCAATGATTTATATAACACTTTTTTAATTTCATTTGAAATGTATGTATTTTTTGAATTTGCTAACAACAATTATTAACTTTTTCATTAAAAGGATAATGTTATCTAACCTAGATATTTTGACTTTTTAGTATTAGTGCTTATAAATATGAGTTCCTTAGAGTTTCATATTGGGTCCCATTCTCATTTACATCAACGACATTGCTAACTACATTACAAGTAATTCATTGTCAAACTATACTAATGATACCATGGAGAAAAAACGTAAGATAATCGTTCGGTCTAGACTAGAGTCATAAAACTGAGCAGGTATAGCATAAGCCTTGGGCCGAAGGTGCGCAGTAGATCATCAGTGAGGAAATGTATAAGTGGGGGGTAGCAGCTGACTCAGTTCACTACCGTCAGTCGTCAGTGCCGCTCCGTAACCCCTATAATTAGCATTCACGTGCCCATACTGTCGTTGCTTTGCGTGTTGTTTATAGTCTAGTATTTTTATGTAGTGGTTGTTTGATTGGTGTATATATTTGTGATAAAATGGAAGCTGAGCATCATCGTACACTAATTGGTGGACGAAAAATATTGGATAGTCAAAGTCGAGAAATTATTGTTGATGTGTACAAGATTATGAAACGTGAAGCTGCAATACATTTAAAACAGGTTCAACGTCGTGTAGCAGAAGCCACAGGTATATCACTGGCGTCTGTAAAGAGAATATTTGCAGAAGACAAAATCGTTGTTCAGACTGGAACTCAGTTTAATACTCCAAAAAAAAAAAAAATAGGCATAGAATAAAGAATAAAACTGAACCAAATGACTTTTATTTGTGTGTAGTTAGGCTAATTAAGTAAGTTCCATAAAATTAAAGAGAAACGACCGACAATAAAAACTTTATTGCCAGTCCTGAAAGAAAAAAAATCAACTTTACAGAGAGTAAATGGTCGTTAGGGATGGTTTTACACCAGCAAAATTTTCGCTTAAGGAAATTAGTTAATAACAGGAAAATATTGAAAAAATTATATAAGGAAACTACGTTCACAATATTTTGTAATTTTTAGATTAAAGCTAACGGTTATGTACTACTAATATTAATATTAAGGTATTACGTAGTTAATTTTTATAATAGTTAATAGACTGCGTTCATATTAGTGTATTAGTGGACGGTGGTTGAGTGGAGTTGACGGAGTCGTTGTCCGTCGTCTGTACCCACACAACAGTGCTTCCTTGCCTCTCGCCCCACTCTGCCTTCTTCCTTACCCTCTCTCGCGCAGGTTACGGCTCATGCTATACCTACCCTTTTGTACTTCCGTATGTCTTCGTGTATGAAGAAATAGTTAAACAGTGGGAAACTGCTGATTACTTTGGCACGCGATTGGACGGTGGTCTCAGATATAAAAATAACTTTGCCCTTAGAAACATAGCACTTCTTAAGAAGATTAGATTGTCTAAAATAGTATATTTTAGTTTAATCTAAAGCATCATTAGATACTTTATTGTTTTGTGGGGTCTTTCTAGTAAGGAAACCTTAGATAAAATATGTTCTAAGATTAAGACCGTCAGTCAGGTCTTGTTTTCTTGTTGTCTTGTTTTCAACATTTTTTTTAAGTTTAGGTGTTTTGACCGTCGCATCTTCGTTCATGTATGAGGCTTTAATGATAAAGCCTCATACATGAATAAAGCCGGGAATAACTTAAGATCTACAATGTATGAACATTGTAGATCTTAAGTTATTCCCGGCATACACTCATAACTACAAAACTGGGAACTGACATCTCAATCCTTCTGTCCAACAAAGATTAAAAATATATGAACATGAGCCGGAATACATTGAGTTAAAATTTATATCAAAATGTCTTGATAACTTGAAACTTATGATAGGTATACCTCATACATTTAAAATTGAATTGCAAAAAATCTTATTGAAAAGTGATAATACGAGGTCCCTTACTTTCTATCCTAAAAGAGTCCTATAAATGAGTTTTCTACAACCTCTGAACTTTCTGTTCCTATTGGTGCCATTGTATTGTTATGCATTGCAGGTGGGCGTCACAAGTACAGGAACGACAGGCCCACGCTGGCCTCAACAACATGGTTCACTACGTATATTCAATATTGTCTTATACTTTCTGTTGCTGTTGGTGCCATTGTATTGTTATCAATGGCAGGTTAGCGTCACAAGTGACGGGAGGACTGGCCCACGCTGGCCAGTGTACGTATGTTCAATATTGTCTTAGACTTTCTGTTGCTGTTGGTGTCATTGTATTGCTATGTATTGCAGGTGGGCGTCACAAGTGCCGCGAGGACTGGCCCACGCTGGCTAGTGAACGTATGTTCAATATTATCTTAGACTTTCTGTTGCTGTTGGTGCCGTTGATCATCATGAGTTTGGCGTACTCTCTCATCGTGTCCAAACTGTGGAAAGGTCTTCAGCGTGAGATCAAACACAACTCATCGTGTAGGAGACGATGTAAGTTATATATTTAAATTAAGCTCATTTTTTGTTTTCAGCATTTGAATACATGCCTCTTAAATCAATATCTTTAATTGTTTAGCTGAATTAGTTAACTGATTAGTTTGTGTGTTGTTTGAATATGCTTATGTTATGCTTTGAATATGTTGTTTTAATGTAAGCTTATTATTTTATTAATTTGAAAAATTTAACGTTTTACTAATGATTGATTGTTGATTTTTAAACATTATATTTGTAGAATTTATAAATCTTCGTTCTTCAAAACCATCAAAATTCTACCAAAAACCAAATGAACAGAAGAATATAAACATTGTAAATTTTTTTTCTAAAAATTGAAAATCTGTATAACACACGTATTCTCTTAAAATACTAAATATACTACGTGTTTATTGATATGTTAGGTAAAATATTTATATTAGTCTTAGATAAATAATTCGGTGTTACTTTAATTGATTCAATGATGTCATAGTAGGATAGGTTGTGATGGAGGTGACCGGAATGAACACTGACAATAAACAACAAATATACCATCTAGGTCTCGAAATATAATCTTAGATTGCTTTTCACACATAACTGGATTTAAACCCGTTTCTTTGTAATATGTAAAATCTACTTCTTCCGTGTTGAAAATTAACTATGAAGTAGGAAACAGTATAAGGATTGTGTTTTCTCGTGGTTATTTGCAATGAGTATTTAAGTGCAAATACAATCATTAACATAGTCCTACTACGTTTACTATTTCAAATCAAAATATTAGAAAGGAAATTATTCATTGAAGGATATATATCATAAAGTGTTTAGTGTGTATTAAAAAATCTTATTTCTATAAAATAAAATATTACCGTAGCTCATTTATGTATTTGTAATTATTAAAACTAAAGTTCGTAATTATGTTTGTTAAGTTATGTGGAAACATCTTTTTTAAAACACTATATTATTTAGAGTATTTTAATAACTATAATTAATTGTTAAGAAATTATTTAATATACTATCTTATTTTTATGTACAAAAATAAAAACTCTGCTGTACATCTAAGCTGCAATAAGATATAAAATCATTAAACCAGAATTAGCAGACAATCATTGTAAGTTTATAAACAATCTTATCACCGTTTATGAGTTGGTAGTCTTTGAAAATACCATTTATTAAGATTATTATTAGTCGATTGATTAGTAAATGAATATTTTAAAATATTCATTAAATATTGTGAATAAAAATTACATTTTGAATGTACAATTTAATAGAGTTTTAATACGTTTCAGTTTTTGTCCCAAATTAATCGGACAATATTGAGAGTTTCTGTAAACAACATGGAAAATAATACTGTTGAGCATATCAAGTGATATATATATATATATATATAATATATATATATATATATATATATATATATATCGATAAAAACACTTAATATTGTCCGATTAATTTGAGACAAACACTTAAATATACTACAAAATCGATTAAAATCCATTAATTATAATAATTTTTAAATACTAAAAGTTCAAATTTAAGTTGCGTGTGCATGCAGCCTTAACTAATTTGTTTATAGAGGGGGAGGGGTGACGGTCAAATCATTAGAAACTCGGCTGCCTCAACTTTGGTTGAGAAGCCCTTTAGTTTGCTGTGAAACGATGTACGGCTCAATGTTACACATACAAACTTATAGTTGTTAGTTTATGCGTTACACACTTGTTTCAGTGGAGAGAGCAAACAGTTGTTCTGCGACCCTCGGGGCGGCTGTGGATACGGTACAAGGGCCCGGCCTGCGGCAACACCGACTACTGCCTCCCCCGGGGCCTGCCGCTCAGTACCGGGTCACGACTACCACCCATTGTAAGAGCGAGCCTGCCACCATCAAGCTGTGGCTCTTCAAGGTAAAACTATCTTTATTATATTAACAATTAATATAGAAATACATTTGTTGATAAAAGCCAGGTAACAAATTTATCATGAAAATGTAGTAATGATGATAAAAATTAAGTATAAATATAGTTTTGCATTATAAATACAGTTAGTATTAAAACATTTACAGCAACAGTAGATCTAACAAAATAAAAAATGTAAACATACGAATGGTTTTCTTAAGTTCTACATAAGAGTGTTTTAAAAAACTTGTTGCTATAAGAAGGAAAATACATGTATACACTAACAAATAATTTATATTCTTAAAATATATAAATTACATTAGAATGAAGGGCTACAATCACTTGTTTGTGTCTAGTGAATTACAATGCAAAAACAGAACAAAGGCCAATACTGACGTTGAACACAATAAGCTATCACTGGCGATTGATTGCTATCCGAATTCTGGTATTTAAACTCTCGAAGATTGGGGATTGCAGAATTCTTTTAGTCGTGGTTTTTCTCAATTTAATAAGCACGTAGTACATGACCTACGTTTTAACAATTATATTTTAAATATTGAATGAACTCTCTAACTTGTATTTTAAGGGTTCAAGTTTGTGAAATGTTAATCACAGTGTTTAAAATTATATATGAGCTCTTTACAATAAACGCGTGAAACAACGAAAATGTAAAACAATAATAACTTTAAAAAACATTAAAGCCTTACTATTATAACAAATTGTAAGCTGGTGAAGTATTGATTGTGTTAGTCGACACTTGCTGCAACATGGCGCAATTGCGTTCTTATGTCTTAATGTTACACGATCTCTATAAATGTGCTTCTGATGTTGCGTTACAGACTAGGTATTTTAACCTGTACATTAAGGCAAAGAAATGCTATTCAATTAGGTTCATGGAAGCTAAGAACTTTTTATGGTATGATAGTTAGCCAGGCTCCGAACCCATGCAAAGCAGCGTGGGACATTGTAAATACCAGGCGCCAGAAGAACCAGAATCCTAGGTCGCTCGCTAGCCCGGATGACTTTAATGATTATTTTGCTAGCGTTCCTAGCGAAATTGTAAATAGTTTGCCTGTTTTACAGACCGATCCCACTGAAACGCTAACTGATCACTCCTCAACTCTAGGCCTAACTTTTGAAAACTGGACTAAGGTGAGCAACAAAGATATTTTATGCACAGTTAAAAATGTTAAAGTATCTAAAAGCCAGGATGTACATAATCTGTCAATTGTTGTTTTGAAGTCTGTCATTGACCTGATAGTAGTGCCTCTGACAAGAGTTGTAAATGCCTGTCTCGAGAAAAGAGTGTTCCCTGAAGCTCTTAAGATTGCTAGGACCATCCCTATTTTTAAGAAAGGTCACTGCCCTGTAACTTTAGGCCAATCTCGATACTTCCTATGTTTTCTAAGGGTTT